>JANJEY010000236.1:26257714-26268314 GCA_024703695.1 Erythroxylum cataractarum
GTTTTCCCTCTCATCAAGTATAAATATCCTCCCTCTGTACATATCATGATATGTTGAAATAAACGTTTTCTTCATCAGTATAAACCTCTTGTTTTCATGGTATCAGAGCCTAAGGTCTGATCCAAGTTACAGTACCCATATATCAACAATGTCCCATACAGCTGAGAGCGACACTATCAACCCAGACCTAGAACAATACTCCATTAGTAATACAGAAAACCCAGGAGCTATCCTTGTTACTACTCTTTTCAGTGGTAACAACTATCTAACTTGGAACAAATCAATGATGATTGCTCTATGCGTTAAAGACAAACTCTCCTTCGTGGACGAAACGTGCACACAACCAGCAGAAGACGCAACATTACTTACCAAATGGAGAAGGGCAGATTCCATGGTTAAATCATGGATCCTTAACTCCAAGACCAAGGAACTCATTGATGCCTTCCTCTCATTCCCCACTGCTAGGGCACTTTGGGAAGAACTGAAGGAGAGATTCGGAGAAGCTAACGATCCTATGCTATACCAAATAGAAAGGGAAATCAGCTCTTTCAAACAAGGTAACCTTACTATTTCTGCATACTATACAAAGTTAAAGAAATTTTGGGACGATCTAGCAAGCCTAGACCCTACCCCCATAGGTACTTGTGATGCTGCCAAAGCAATTATGTCCAAAGAAAACACTCACAGATTGGTGCAATTTTTGATGGGCCTAAATGAGGAATATGAGCATGTAGTAAATCGGGTTATGTTGATGGACCCTTTGCCTATGGTGAATCGAGCCTTTGCTATGATGCAAACAGTCGAAAGACAAAAGATGGTGAATGCTAACGAGGACAAAAACTTGCATGTAGCTATAATGGTGCGACAGACTAACTCAAGTTTCAAACGAGGAAATAGAAATAACAACCACAGTGGCAAAAAACATTTTCCTAAAAAGGAAGATAAATACTGTGAAAAATGTGAGAAGTCTGGTCATACCATAGAAACATGCTTCAAGATACACGGGGTGCCCGACTAGTACAAGGAACTAACAGAGCCAAAAAATAGAGCACACCTCGCCATGAGCAGTGATACATCTGCAGACATCCAACAAGAGACTAATGAAGGCAGGACAGATCCCGCAAGACCTAGCCATCTTCATACAACAAGAAATATCTAAGGCCATCAAAGGAAAAGCTACTGGAGAGGTAAAGTTAAGCGGGCTGGCGACTTTTGTAGGTAATAATACAAAACAAACTCATATCCATCATGCAGCTAATGATTGTATATGGTTGGTTGATTCGGGAGCATCATCACATATGGTCAATGACCAAGACTATTGCAACAAGCATGAGAAAAATAACATATATGAACCAGTCACATTACCAGATGGGACCAAGCAGCAAGTAAAGCACATATGTTAGAGTAGCATTGGTGACAAGATCAATCCTGATGAAATTCTACACATTCCTAATTTTTTCAAGAACTTATTATCAGTGAATAAACTCACTACACAAAACAACATTGCTGCCATTTTTGTCTCTAACAAGTTATTTCTGCAGGACCTACGGACTAATGGAGTTATGTCAGCCATCAAGGCTAGAGGTGGACTGTATGAACTAACCACCAAAGACCTTTTACCCTCAGGAACCTTAAAAGGTCCTCTAGATTTTTACAACACTAGGAATGTTACTCTTAATATTTCTGTATCTTTTGATGTTTGGCATAGTAGAATGGGGCATGTCTCTAAGGAAAAACTGAAACATATTAATGAAATCAAGTTTTCAAATTCCCTTACATCTGAATGTCAAATCTGTCCTATGGGCAAGCAACACAAAAAACCCTTCCCAAAGCACACAATACACACCCATAGACCTTTTGAACTCCTACATTTGGATTTATGGGGACCCTATAGGATACCCACACTAGATGGAGCCCAATTTTTCCTTACTATAGTCGATGATTATTCAAGAGCAACATGGACATTCTTACTTAAACATAAAGACAACACATATCCCATAATTGTTCAGTTCATCAAAACTGTTGAAAAACAGTATGACACAAAGGTCTTGAAGGTACAAACAGACAATGGAAGAGAATTCATAAATAATGAATGTAGAAACTTCTTTGCAGACAGGGGTATCTTACATAACAAAAGTTGTCCCTACACCCCACAACAAAACGGAGTAGTAGAGATAAAACACAAGCATCTATTACAGATAACCAGAGCCCTATTGTTCACAGCCCACCTACCTAAACAATACTGGGGTGAGGCACTCCTCACTGCCACCTATCTCCTCAATCGAATCCCTACAAAGGCCCTACAGTGGACAACACCATATGAAAGGTTACATAGAAGAAAACCAGCTTATGAACAATTAAAGTTATTCGGTTGTTTATGTTTTTCTCTTGAAAAAATCCCTAGCAAAACCAAATTGGACCCTAGGGCATCAAAATGCATCTTTCTAGGATATATGCCAGATTTTAAGGCTTACAAAGTCATAGAAATTAGCACACAGATCTTCAGTTCAAGGGATGTGACATTCCATGAGAATACCTTTCCTTTTGCCAACCCACAAACCTACCCTAGACCAAGCCAAGTGCCCTTTTTCCCACACAATCCTATAGACACTGACTTAGAAACATTCAGTGACCTACCAAGTCCATCACAAACACCACACCAAGGCTCCTCACCAAGAGCTAAAGCACCACAACCCCAAACTAGCCCTACCAGTCATTCAGAAACTATCCTCAATCACCACATTAGAAGAAGTCAGATAACTCATATCACTCCAAGATACCTGAATGATTATGTCCATCATGCCTTTGCTCTTCACCCCACCTCTACCCTTGATTTTGTTGACATCACATCACAGGTTTGTGTTACTGCAGGAATGACAGAAGACAAGAAGTTAGACTTCCAAGTCAAGCATACACCCAGATACAAGGAATTCATTGGTAATATATGCATTGTCTTTGAACCTTTATCTTATGAAATAGCAAAAGATTCAACAGGATGGGTCCACTCAATGAATGAACAACTAGCTAAGTTAGAGGCAAACCAAACCTGGGTATTGACCAAACTACCTAAGGGAAAGCGAGCTATAACATCAAAATGGGTGTACAAGGTGAAGCACAGCCCTGATGGAATTGTTGCTAAGTTAAAATCAAGGCTAGTGGTAGGCTTCAATCAAAGGGAAGGAATTGACTACTTAGAGGTATTTTCTCCTGTTGCTAGGATTGTAACCATTCGGACTTTCTTAGCTCTAGCTACAATTAGGAAGTGGCCTATCCTACAATGTGATATTAATAATGCTTATCTTCATGGTCACTTGGAAGAACTCTATATGTTACCACCCCAAGGTTATCCAAAAGCAAAAACAGGAGACGTTTGTAAATAGCTCAAGTCCATTTATGGACTCAAACAAGTAGGTAGGCAATGACATAAAGAATTGAAAACAAAGTTAAAAGGCTTGGGCTTCAACAAAGCTGAGGCAGACTATTGTCTCTACACTAAGGGAACAAATGACCATTTTACTGCCATCCTCATCTATGTGGACGACATACTTCTAACCGAAGCAAATGAAGAGCATTTAAACCATATCAAAGACTCACTACACAGGGAATTCACAATCAAAGACCTCGGGTATGAAAAGTTCTTCCTAGGGGTCGAAATGGCCAGGTCCAAAGACGGTATACTGCTTAGTCAAGGTAAGTACATACAAGACATTTTACAAGAAACCAACCTACACGAATGCAAGCCCAGTATCACGCCCATAGTTCCAGGAAAGAAGCTTAGCACTGACGAAGGTGATCTTCTCACCAATCCGGAGCTCTAGCGAAAGGTCGTGGGTCGACTTCAATACTTGAACTTCACCCGACCTGATATTACCTACATCACACAACAGTTAAGTCAGTTTATACAATCGTCGTGGACATCACACTGGAGGGCCGTAAAACATGTCCTCCGGTATCTCAAGGGAACCCAACAATAGTGTTTATTTTACCCCTCCGACTCTCACCTCCAACTTATCGGTTACTCCGACGTCGACTGGGCCAGCTGTCCTTTTAGCCGACATTCATTAACTGGGTTTTGCATATTCCTCGGCCACTCTCCCATCTCCTAGAAAACAAAAAAGTAAACCACCATCAGTAGATCCACAACAGAGGCTGAGTATCGAAGCTTAGCCTCCACTACATGTGAGTAAAAATGGATCACTCAGCTTTTACAGTGTTTTCAGGTGAAACAAGGAGCCATAACTCTCTTTTGCGATAATCAAGTGGCGATATACATCTCTAAGAACCCAGTCTTCCACGAACGCACCAAACATCTGGAGATCGATCTCCATATTGTGTGAGATGCGGTGAACTCCGGTCTTCTTGCTCTTCACCATGTACGAAAGCGAACATCAAATCGCAGATCTCTTTAGCAAGCCCCTTACGACACGAGTCTTCGAAGCCTTAGTTCTCAAGTGCGCCTCCATCTGTCTCTACGTTTTTATTTCCAGACCCAGTTATTCCTTTCCAACATTTTACTTTAGTCCTTTGTACATATCAGTAGAATATTCCCTGACAATTATGTTATGGGTGCCTTACACAATAGCGCACACAACAGTAGCAAATCATCGTCTCTAGTGTACAAACAACAGTAGCAAATCATCGTCTCTAGTGTACAAACAACAGTAGCAAATAGTTTTCCCTCTCATCAAGTATAAATATCCTCCCTCTGTACATATCATGATATGTTGAAATAAACGTTTTCTTCATCATTATAAACCTCTTGTTTTCACTTGGAAGGCTTTAGCTAATGCTTTTGGATCTATTTCTCAAAATTCTCAACTCTAGCTCACATTGAACTATGATCTTACCGTATCTCAGTATTTGCGAAAGTCCAAAACTTTGACAAATGAAGCTACTGCGGGAAGAACTTTATCCGCTATTGAGTTTAATGCAATCACTTACAATAATATTGATAACGAATTTCACTCTATTATTACTGTACTTAATCTTCATCTAGACCTAATGTCTTTTCACAAACTTCAGGGGTAATTACTATTGGTTTATGTCCTTCCAACCAATTTTTGATTGTAAATTTATTTGTATAAAAAAATATTATTCAAGAAAAAGCATTCTTTATCTTTGTGTATTTGTTAATTATTTAATTATGAATCATAAAGATAAAATTTCTGAAATAATTGTTATGCAATTAGAAATTATAATGTGATTATAATTATGATATTCAAATTGTATTTTGTATTATTCCTAGTCATAGTTTCATCTAAACAAGGTATTGATGAAATGGTTAGACTAGCAAATGTTTGTTTCTTTCTCATAGATTAAAGGGTGGAGATACTTAAACAAACGTGTGAGTACTTATTAGAGAATAAGTTCACTGAAACGATCCAATTATGAGAATCTCAAATGGAGCATTAATTGTGTGTTTGTGGATTATCTCATTATGATGATTGTATAATTGATCCTTAAACTTGAGATTACCAAAGTTATCTTATTTAGGAAATACTATGTTTTGATGTTACTGATGTTCTATTCTTGAAGTAATTTAATTCAGTAGTTATTGGATATAGTATAAACGATGTGAAGATAGTTAAATAAATCAATAAAACATTCGTTGTCCTAAAACAATTAGGGAAAATGTTCTGTTGCTCTTAATTAGTAATGATTTTGGGAATCTCTAGGCAGAGTAAATTGAAATTTGGAAAAGTTGTTTTCAAATATCAATATAAATCATTTACTAATTAGCAGGAACGAACATGATTGAATTATCTAGAGTAGATACAAATTTCATACTCTAATTCTAATTAGAACATTATATAACGAAATGATTAATTTATACATTATAGCTATGCATAGACAGGTTAAGTCAAACCACTTTGACATTCCTAATATTTTGGGTGGTTATGACATGTTGCTAGACAACAATCATGATCTATGATTATAAATTGTTTAATTAGAAAATTAAAGATAAATTAAAATGATTTTAATTATGAATTAGAATTAGAATTTATAATCATGGTCAACATATTAGGAACCTAATGGGTCACACATAAAAGGTTTATAAAGGAGAAAGTGAAATTTGTATTAAATTGGACTTAATTGAGTAGTTTTAAAACTTTAAGGATCAATATGTAATATTTGATCTTAAAAGATTAATTTGTAATTATGACTAAAGTTTGACTTTAGTTGTAATTTTAATATAATCTAAGAACATGAAAAATAAGATTTAAAAAAAAAGGAAAAATAAAAAAATTTGGAGCTAACACTTTTTATATTCTTCCTCTCAAATTAGATTTGAGTTTTTTTTAATAGATCTGTGGATACCATTAAAAGCAAGACGATTGAACGACTCGTAGATTGACGGATTCAAGGCGATAAGAAATTATAACAGGAAATCGAAACAACTTATTATAGCTTTGTCAATTTCTTGTTTTATGTTTCAAATTAAGTTTTGTTAAAATTTGATTCTATGGAAATTTTTAAATTCATTCCCCTGCATATAGATTTGATCTTGCGTTTTTACTAATAGTGGTATTAGAACCAACTTTAACAGATTTATTTTTGATTCATAAGTTTGATTAAATTTTGATTTGATCATAATATGCATTAGTTGCATATTTATATGTTAAAATTGTTTTGAAAATTTGGTTTGGTGATCTGAAAATGTGATTTTTGGAAAACTTTTATGGTTTATTATGAAATGATTCTACCCGATTACTACATCGATTAGTATTGTTGATACTTGCAATTTGTTGTATTAATTTATGGCATTGTTATGAAAATATCGTTTATGTTCTTTATGTTTAAATATTTTTTTGCATGTGATGGAAATGTTCCATAAATTTGTCTTTAGTCTGTTATCTTGAAATTTTCTAGAATACCTTCGTTTACTCTTTAGAAATGAAATTTGAATGATTTATTTTTTCTGTAAAATATTTTGTTCTTGTCTTATTCATCTAGAAAGTGTTTCTGGATATGGAAGGACATGCTGTATAACTTAGTTGATTGCTACTTTATCTTGTGTTAACTATTTCTGGACAAGATGTAAAATAGTTACATCTTTTTTGAGAAATGTGGAATACGATTCAAGTATTTTTGAAAATTTTTTTATTTTGATCTTTGTTGCGTTTCCTTTTCACTTGTTCGATATTTCTCAAAAAATTGAAGAGATTCATTTGCATATCTGTAATAATGTTTTAGATGGTCTTCATAAAGTCTAGTATCCATTGTTTTTCTGGTTTTCATTGGATAACCTATGCATAACTATAAAAAAAGTTTCAAGCGACCATTAAATTCAAGTTTTAAATGGGTTACGCTTGTGTTTGATTTTTTGGTTTTGTTGTTATTGTTCATTCAATGCATATTTATTCTCCTTCGGTTGCTTCAATGGTTGTTTATGGATGTTTTGTTAATGAGTTTAATTGGGCTTAAGGATTGTCGAAATAGAGACCACCAGTGGCAGGTGTAGCCATCGGCGGTTGGAGAACCACCGACTATAGGTGTATCGTTTATAACGGTGGTGTTTTCTCTCTCTGTAGAGAGTTATCTTTCTAGAGATTTATGTATATAAATCTTATGTTATTCACACCTCTGAAGACGGTAGACTGAAGGCAAGGCAACGACAAGCCAGGCAGACTAGAGAGTAGGGCAAAAAAACAAAAGAAAACCTAAAAAACGGAAGTTTTTGGAGAAGAAGGGGCACGTGTATAGCACGCCTCCTAGCCGCACTCGCTAGCTGGCTAGGAGACAATGCCTCCTGGCACATGTAGCGCGTCAGATGCTTCTTTTTTTAATTTAATTTAATTTTTTAAGAGTTGATTAATTAAATTAAATTAATTATCAAAATTTTTTTTAGAATCAAGCCAAGTGCTTAATTTATTTTTCATAATTAGATCATGTCAAATAAATTAATTTAATGAGATTATATTATTGAGAATGAGTTTTTATTTTAAATCTACTTTATTTTAAATCCCTTATTAAAATATTAAGTACATGTTTAGAACATGAATAATGCCTTCCATTATTATAGAAATAAACAAAAGTTTTGTTTATTGTTAGGCTTGTTGAGTAAACTCAAGATTGCTTTAACTCGAACATGTTTAGTCTTATAACGATGAGTTTTACTTAACTAAATTTATATGATTTGGATGAGTAAACTCGTGATCATATTAATTTAGAGGCAAGGTTAGGAATCGATTATTAGATATATTTTTGGCAAAGAGTTGTCTTCTAACAGATCTAAGAATCACACAGGATGTGATTGATAAATCCTAATTTGAAATTCAGAACTTCATGAACATGTTAAACATCTTGAAATTCACATTACACATCAAGATTGACGAAATAATTAAAGGAAAAGAAGAAAATCTCTATTGGAGACTTGATCTAGAAAGCTGAAATTCTTGGATGTTTTTCTTAATTTATCACATTTGATCCACTTATTGGTGTTAACTGCTACATTTTTTGGTGTGTTTAACGTCCTTAAATAGTGTATTAAGGTCTTGAGGGTGTAACTAGGGTTTTCCTACTTTAATCATTCCAAAAATACCCCCAAATCTTAAAATAGATGAAAAAACTCGCGCCTGGATATTCACATTCTTCACAGAGGCCATGTAGCCTATGCATGCCAGTCATGATCGTGCTCCTTATACACAATCGTAACACCCTTTAAATAGCCTTCATCTTCCTTGTTCTTCAATTATCTGATTTCTATCATTAACAAACACATCAAACACCTCATGAAATATAAAATTAAGATTTAAATCATGCTTTCAACCACACAAACACATATGAACAAAAACTCACATTAACACAAGTCTAAGCCTATAACTACAATAATCATCTAATAAACACCTAAAAACATATTAAAACACCTAAGAAAACATAGTATAAACTAAACCTATTGGTGGATACACCAGGATTCACACCTTTTATACTTCCTAACATTTCTTTATGTTTTCTTTAGTGTAATATCTTTCTATTAACATCTAAACTCTGATTAAGGAGGAGATTTTTAAAGCACTTTTCTGAAATATTCTATTCTTCCAAATGATACATATGACAAAGTTCTTTAATTTAATGTTGCTCATATTATTGTCTTTGCAGTGAAATGTTCATGCCTTCCGACTTTGTTTATAAAAAGAATTGAATCATTTTGTTGTTAGTTTGGAGGTTACAATAAAGTAGTTGGTAGTTCATTCTTTAGATATATCAACATGCTTATGAGCATAGTTGTTTTGGAATAATTATAATCTACTTGTTAATTTTTTTTCAAAAAGGTGATACTAAAAGTGGATAAGGAGATACTTTGTGAAAGATTTTGACGTGTCCATACATATTAGTTCTTTTTTTATATCTTAGTTGACATGCTTATATGCCATATGGATTAAAGGAAGATAATATAGGTGCATATTTTAGCTAATAATTTTTGGCTATTGTATTATGAATATGTTAAAGATTGAATTTCATTAAGTCCATGTGAACTATATGATAACATATATAAATGTAGTTTTTTGGTCATTGACATTTGTTAGTATATACTTTGGGAAATATATTAATGTATTTATGGTTACTTACAATATTATATATTGTTTTTTAATGAAAATTAATGTATGTTATTGCTAATGAAAGAATAAAAACTATTATTTTTGTTATTAGATATTGTTGCCTAAAAAATCTAATTCATTGCCTTATAAAAATTCAAACTATTGTTATATCCATTCATCATTGTTGCTATAGTTTAAAACTGTTTTGTTGTCTTATTCAAAATTTTAGGCAACATTATTCATTTTGTTGCCTAATAAAACTATTTTTTTGCCTTACACCTATTGCAATGCTACTTTATTTAACATTATGAATTATGTTGTGTCAATAAAATGGCAATAATAATTGTGCTTATAACTATGCTTTTGTTTGTTATCTAAAACTTTTTTTTCTTGTTGTGAAATACATAATTTTCTTTCCTTTGTATAAATAGAAAACTTTCTTCATTCTTTTTCATAGGATATAATCAATATTTTAAAAATTATATCAGAAGTTAAATCAATAAGACAAGAGATATAAAGTTTAAAAAGTTCGATCGATATTAGATCGTCATAAAATAGGCTAATAATTAAATACAATTAAAAAATATGACATATGATTGAAAGAGATTGTCTTTACCTATCAAGTTTAATTAAAAAAAGATATTATTAAATAAAATTTAATTTATTTATTTTAGTTTATAAGAACTTATTAATTTATAAAAATTGGTCAATTAATTAATAAATTAATCAGTTTTTAACAACAAGATTTGTTATTTGAACTAGTAAGTTAAAAATTAAATCAAAAAATTAGATAGTTCAAAGTTTTTATATTAAGCTAGGAAAGATATATCAAATATAATAATGTGAAGTGAGTGTCAAAGATTGCAACGCTGGACTATTAATGATAGAAACTAGGTAATCAGAAAGGAAGGCACCTCAGCATACTATTCAATTGCTTTAAACATTGATGTTACCGGTGGGATCTAATTCTCCTTTTACTTTAGTACTAGCAGGTTAACACTGCGCAAATGCGCAGTGAAAGTGCCCAGTGAATTTATACGCAGGGCAAAATTTAAGATGAC
>JANJEY010000236.1:26302229-26314857 GCA_024703695.1 Erythroxylum cataractarum
GAAGTGTGTCAATTCCGAGCATTTATAACATAATACTGAACGAGCGTACTGGTGAAACTTGGAAGCGTGGCAAACTCTGAGCCGTGCGAATTAGGGTTATTAGTTACCCAGAGCGGCACAACAATTGAAAGGACGTGTGTGACAGCTGCACAGTGGTTACAAAGACGTTTTATTTCAAAATTTGAAAATCCACCAGTGGATACGTGCTGTAAGTAATGATTAAATCTAGTGCTTTGATTAGGCGTCTACGTTCGATCGGTCGATCTTATGTCTACGTTCGATCGGTCGGTCCTATCTCTACCCTCGATCGGTCGGTCTTATCCCGAGCCGTCATGCACTAAACGATGATGTCCAATCGATCGAGCCTATCACGAGCTGTCATGTGGATGAGCCGCACAATCCTTATGTACTCCATTGACCCTTCTCCATGATCAGAGTCGAGGAGTAGGGGGGCTTATAGTTGAGTCGGTTGTGCTAGGCCCAGACCTAGGCATAGACGGCCCATTCATAGATGGTGACTTCCCACTCATAAGGGAAGACCTAAACCTAGCAGGTATTTTACATATATAAGTTCATTACCTCATCATAAAAAAGGTACGATTTTAGAACGTTATTATTCTTTATTCCTAGCCACCAAAATCCTCACAAGAAAAAGACTAACTTGAGCGTCGGAGGAGCTTACCGGCAGTTAACCCCCAGTGTGCCTTTATTGTTTTGCAGGTATCTCTGAGCCAAAGTTAACCAATCTTATGGATCCAAGCAGTAGTGCCTAGCTCCATCAAAATAAGACAGAACCAGATATATTTAAATTTATAAAAATTATTAATTTATAAAAAATTGATCGATTAATTACTAAATTGATAAAAATAAATAAATTAAAATTTTAACCTGTATTTGTGCTGTTATAGATATTCGGACAAGAAGATGCACAATGAGAGGAAACCGGGACAAGCAAGCGACCATTAGCGTGTTGTCATTAATATTGGAGTTTAGCTTGAATGGTCTTCCATCAACTTAGGCACTGCTCACCCTGTTGCCACACATTTTGTTAGGTCGGAGTCGGATGAAATAAAACGTAGGAAGTAGGAATTGCCAATAGTAGTATTGTTGAATCTAACGTTCAACCTAAGGTACTGGTTAGGTCATTAGAAATGAAATTCCCAACCACCTGGTATTTCATGCAACTTCGCGAGTGCAGATATGGTTGTTAGGATATGATTAGAATCACAAAATATCTTGGTATCGTTTCGATGAATTCAATCTCCAAAGTCTTGTAATTTTTGGAATTTACTACAAAGAACCTCACAACAGATGCACCTGCTCCTCGGAAATCAATGTCATATAAGGAATTAGATTGGTTTTCCTTGTGCAAGTATTAAACTTGAACTACTTTAACAAGACTCATTTTTGGTGTATAATTAAATTATGTGTCTCTTTTGGATATCAAACGAGACATTTCCGAAGAGTGACAGATAGTAGAAATCAACCAGTTGGGCTTATCTAAGACCAAAATTAGTCATATTCTTACATTTTCCATAAAATATAAGCAAAACAATAAAAGTAATAAATAAAGTATACCTGATTGACCAACGAGTTTACTTTTAGTAAATAATTTGTATATATATTTAGTTATGGTTTACTGAGGTTGTTATTACAAATAAAAAGATCTGGGGTTAAAAATAATAAAGAATCAAACATTACATCCAAGGTTCTTCATACCAGATGCTTTCCAAAAGTTATATCGAACGTGAAATAAATTCAAACATTAGCTTTACCGGATTTTAATATTAATATGTAATTAGGCTTCAATAAAACAATAAATTAGAGAAAACTAAAAAGTTGCAAGTGATATAATAATCTATTTCTAGTCTATCTCTTTATATCTTTATACTCTATTTCTATATATATATATATATATGGAAAGTTTCAAAATTATAGAATAATAATCTTGAAATTGCATAATCCAGAAATTCCAATAAAAAAGGAGAGGTTAGTGATGATTTTGAAACCTTTTATATTAGGTAATATAATATCCTTATGCATGAAGATAATCAATTTGGTAATTGTGGTCGAACTTTATTATGAATTTCTGACCCTATTCTTCATGAGGTCCTTTTATCATTTCCTTTTCCGAGCTCAAGTTATGGAAGAAGGAGAAGAAAGAACCGAGAAGAAGGTATCAGCAACAATAGGGTTTATTACGGGGCAGCTCATGATGTTTTTATCGATCTATTATGTACCTTTGCATCTAGTATTGAGTAGACCCCATGTAATAACCGTCTTAACTCTACTGTATTTTCTGTTTCATTTCTTCTAAAACAATCACAAACAATTTTTTGATTATGGATCTACTACTAGAAATTCAATGCATAATCTTAGCCTTCAATGTATTCCTAAATAATCTCATTTTTCAATTATTCAACCATTTCATTATACCAAATTCCATGTTAGTCAAATTAGTCAACATTTATATGTTTTGATTACAAGATGTTATTTGTAACAAGTAGTTTTGTTGGTTAATAGTGATAATGCAATCATGACTAGATTTAGGTTTAATAGTTCAGTAAAACTTTTACTTATGTGGGTTTAAAAAATATTTTAAAAAATGGACCGAAAGTTAAATCGATAAGATAAATATTTAAGGTTTAAAACGTTCAACTGGTATTAGACCGTCATAAACCGAATAAAGATTAAATAAAATTAAATAATTTAAAATATGATTGAAAGATATTGTTCTTATCAATCGAAAAATTTGAAGTTTAATTGAAAAATATTGTTAAATGAAAATTAATTAATTAATTTTAGTTTATAAGAATTTATTAATTTAAAAAATTGAATTAATTAATAAACTGATCAAAAATTATTAAAGTAAATTGATTCAAAAAGTTGAACATTGAATCGAAAAGTTAAACGGTTTAAAATTTTTACTGTTGAATCGATTGAATTTTTCAATCATTAGATTTAAAAACTTTAACGGAAAGAGTATTTATGTTAAGTTGTTTACCTTATCTTTATGTCCTTATATAGGAATTAATCAATTTAAAGAATTATTGCCAATTTGGGTTTAAATAGGTTTTTTGTATTTATGTTTAAGCTGAATTTGGAATATAAGTTATATTTGATTTGTAGCATTTAGGCCTACAATCTTCAAGCTAGTAGACCATATATTTTTTTCTTGGCTTACGACCATTGTTTGGGATGGATCATTTAAGGTCAAAAAGACCTTAATGAGACTCTTAAGTCTTGAATAAGGCTTACACTATTAAGCTAGACTCGATTATTTGAACGAAACTCTAAGGTTTCAATGAGATTTGAAAGTCTAAATGAAGCTCAAAGGTAGAAATGAGATTTTACGATCGAATGAGATTTAAGGACTTGAATAAACTTCGAAAATTATAATGATATCTAATAGGATTTTAAGGCCTATAGGAGTAAGACCTGAATGATATTAGAACAAGATATGACAGTTGGGCTTGCATTCTCTTCGGTCCAAAATTAAACGATCGTCCTCAATTTGACCAAAATTTGAGTTTGATATTCGACTTACAAAATTTAAATGATTCAATTGTCTACTTAAAATGATGACACTTTAGAATAATTTTGGATTGTTTAAGTTCAAACTCAACTCTTTTGATGCAAGCTTGATTAAATTTTGAGATCAAATTGCAAGTTATTAGGGTCTAATCTCATTAATTCATTGATATCCTTAATTTGAATATCTCAATCAAACTTTATGACTTAAATAAGTTTTCAAAGTTTGAATTGTTAGACATGATAATAATCTATATACATGTTTATTATAGAAAAATGAAAATGTGGAATATTATTACATACCTCCTGCCATTAATGTTGAGTGATTTCGGACAAATATAGGAGGGCTCTTTTAAGCTTTTAGCAAATGCAAGAGATGGTGTATGTAAAATATCTTGCTAAGCCTAGGGACCCATTCTCCTTATATTCCATGTTGTCTTCCATTAAAACAACAGAAGGACATGACGATTCGCAATAGAAGAACATGATGTTTCAAAATGAACAGATATGACCCATCATAAAGGAAACTAACAGATAACAATCTCCCACTTGGGTCAGAGATGTAATCTAAAAGTCATAAAACCTCTACTTAATTAAAGAAACCAAATGCACGAATCATGATGATAAGTCGTCTAAATATAAGTAATATCTTCCATATATTCCATGTATTACGATGCATCTTATTTCTTATGTCGCTTTAACTAAATGAATAAACCTTTATGTTTATTCTAGTTCCATGATAGTTGTAATCCTCAAAATAAAAATGTGTACACCAAAATGAAAAAAACAACTAATTAATAAGATTTTCGTGATAGTACATAAATAAATCACATAATGGAACCAAGTCTCATTCTAGCAACATGCTCCTTAAAATTCTTTGGTAGCATGCCTTTTGTTAAAGGATCGATAATCATTAATTCAGCGCGAATGTGTTGAATGATCACTTTATTCTTTTTGATATGTTCCCTAATGGCCAAATACTTAATATCGATGTGTTTATTTCGATTATCACTCTTGTTGTTTTTGGTCAAGAAGACTGCAACTGAATTATCACAATACATTCTTAATGGCTTGGAAATGTAATTCACAATTCTAAGCCTAGATATAAAACTCTTCAACCATACACCATGTGATGTAGCCTCGAAACAAGAAACAAACTTAGCCTCCATGGTAGAAGTAGCAGTCAAATTTTTCTTTGAACTCCTCTAGGATATGGCTCCATTGCCAAACATAAATACATATCTAGATGTTGACTTTCGTGAATCAACACAACTAGCAAAGTCTGAATCCGAGTAGCCAACTACTTCAAGATTATTAGTTCGTTGATAAGTCAAATTTGTGTGGATGGTTTTGGAATGATATAGATTTAATTTGACTTATTTCTTTGAGGATTTGAAGTTTTATTCAGTTAATTCTCTCACATTCTGATTGTATTGCTTGATAGGTACAAATGAAAAGATTTTGGGAAAATAGGGCACAACTTTCCTTGTGGATGCTGGATCAAAGCCATTCAAGGATGATTGCAAGGAGGTTTTCAAACCCTACAACTTTCAAGAAGGCTCTAAAAAGAAATTAGGTCAACTGGAAGGTCAAACGCGCGAACATGCTGAAATGTACGTTTAACGGACATCAATTGGCAAGAAGACTCCCCAGACCTGAGAAGGTCCGTTAAACGGACATGGGTAGCCAACAGTCTCATGTTTTGACAAATTAGGTTTCTTGGGACATGAGGACTATAAATACTCACTGTTTAGTCCTAAATAAGGGAGGTTGGACACAGAAAACGAGGTGACTACATCTGGAGGCATAACTTAAGAGGGAGATAGGGAATTTTGGGGATTCACCCAAGGATTCGGAGCTTTCACTCTTGTTTTTTCTATTACTTTCTCTCTCTACTCTTTCTAAATGTGGAGCATCCTTATATGTATGCTTTCTGTTGAAATGTTCAGGAACTAAACCTCATTTAGGGTGAGGGATGTAACCTATTTGATGGAAGCTTTGTATGATATGGATGGTTGAATGTTTAATGAAAATTTCTGGGCTATTTTCATCTTCTTTGAACTTCATTATTGTCTCTATGCTTGATCTTCATATATGCGACCTTAGGAATCATAGGATATGCTGAAGAGTGAACCATGATTCTTGCTCTAGGAAGGTGAACACCTTGGGTTTAGAGTTAGAAATAACCTAAGAGAGGGTGAGGATTAGAAGTTGTTTGTGCTTAATGAATTTGGTTAGGGAGTCACTACATTGAGAGATGGGTATCTCTAGCTGAATGCTCCTATATACTTTGAGAAAAGATATAGGTATAACAATGCCACTGTTTTCATAGCCTACGTTCAACTAATTTCATATTGTGCAATTCAACCTTTTGAATGGGTGAACCCTTATCCCTAATTCTAAATTATTAATTAGATCTTTCCCCTGATTCTAAGTTATTATCACTTATAATTTATTGATCACCCAACTCCAATCACTTTTATAATTTTCTGTTGATAGCATGCAATTAATTAGAGTTAATTTGACTAGTGAATGAATTGTTCCTCGAGGGAGACGACTTTAGATTATTCATTGTGTGGATACTAGAACAATTTTGTGCACTTGCATAAAAAGTTGATCAAGTTTTTGGCACCGTTACCTCATATTTTTTTATTTATCGTCTCTTTAAGTCTAGTTATTCCTGTTATCTTTTTGTTTATAATTTGAATCTTTTTCCTCTACTGGATTTTGAACCTTGCATTTGTTTGATTTCAGGAGTTACATACACTTAAGGCACTTGCGGAGCGTGAATGACAAACCACTGGTTGAACTCAATCCTGAAATTGAACAAACGTGTAAGGGGAACAACGCTTAAAGGAGGAGAGAAATAGCTAACAATATCCAAATTCTGGAACTGCAGGAAGAACATGAGTTAGGAAATGAACAATTCAACAGGAAAAATCAAGCTGAGCTAGTTGTTTTCAATCTCACGGTGAGGAGAATTAGGGATTATCAAATGCCTTTTATTGCAAGGAACCCATCGTGCATTAGGTTGACAGCTGCGGCATGGAATTAAGAGCTTAAGCAAATCCATTTGTCTATGTTGCCACAATTTAATGGGATGCCTAAGGAAGATGTGCTAGCCTTTATGAGAGATTTCTATGCAACAGTCCAAACGCTTCCATTGTATGGACTGTCGGAGGATGAATTAAGGCTAAGGTGTTTTCCTTATTGCATGAAGGGTTTGGCAAGGAATTGGCTAGTGAGTTTAGAAGTGGATTTTACTGATACTTGGGAGAAAGTAATGGAGACATTTATGATGGAGTGGTACCCAGCCCACAAGACTCTTGAACTCTGAAAAATGATACATTGGTTTTTGCAAAAAGATGGGGAAAAGTATCATGAGGCTTGGGAACGATTTAATGATCTCCTCAACCAATGCCCACACCATGGTTTCGATATGTATTCATTGACTCAGTTCTTCTACTATGATCTTACAGATCACAACCAAACTTTAGTGGATTTGAATGCTAGGGGAAACATAAGTGATTTGAGTTCTCAAGAATTATGGAATATTTTCAAAAAGGTCGCTGAGAACTCACATTACAAGGTAACTCGAAGCAAGGCAGTAACTCTGAATGAAGTAGGGTCCAAGTCAGACATGGCATATCAAATTGCGGAAATCAATAAGAAGTTGAATTTGCTGATGAATGATAATAAGTCTAGTCGCGACCCGTGTACTTTGTGTGGGAGGTTTGGGCACTCAGCAGTAGGATGTATGAATATCGAGACAGCATTGACAGAAGAAGAGGTAAGCTATGTGAACAATGGTAGGCATGGTCAAAGGTTTGATCCCTTTTCGAACACCTATAATGAAGGTTGGAAATTCCATCCGAATTTCTCCTGGAAGAATCAAGGGGTAGCAAAACCATTAGGGCCAACAGGGTTCCCGCCACCAGTCAAGCAATAGTACTCAGCCCCATCATCTTCTCACCATAACAATTTCCTTATCCATGGGAGAAAAAGGTAGACCGACTTGAGGACATGTTTTCCCAACTTATGGGCAAGATGGATCAGAGTACTCAATCCAGCTCTCAAGCAATGAATAGAATGGAGCAGAATATTCAATCAAATCAAGCAATGATTAGGAATTTGGAAGTACAAATCAGCCAAGTGGCAAGAGAGGTTAGTGAAAGAGGAAAGGGGAAGCTGCCTAGTAACACTCAAGTAAACCCAAAACAAGATTGTATGGCAATTTTTCTGAGAAGCAGTAAAATAATAGAAGGTGCAGTCCTGAAGAAAAAGGGGGTTCAGAAGGTAGAAGAAGAAAAGACAGATAAAGGAGAGGAGCCTAAGGGATCATCTCAAAAGAATGAACCATCATCTGGGTCGGACCTTACCTTTGTGCCACCTATCTCGTATCCCTAAAGGGTAAGGAAGAGGAATGACGAGTCTAAGTTCCAGACGTTCCTTAACTTGTTCAAGAAGATTCATATCAATATCCCTCTTACGGAAGCGCTAGCAGAGATGCCTGCATACACCAAGTTTTTAAAGGATATTATCTCTAACAAAAAGAAGCTAGACAATTTCTCTACAGTGGCCCTAACCGAAAAGTGTAGTTCTATTTTATAAAATAAACTACCTCCTAAGTTAAAAGATTCAGGGAGCTTCACTATACCTTGTCATTTTGGAGATTCTAACATTTTCCAATGCTTATGTGACCTTGGTGCAAGCATCAATCTTATCCCTTTGTCTTTGTACAACAGGTTAGGAATTTGTGAACTTAAACCAACCACCATTTCGTTGCAGCTTGCCGATAGATCAATTCGATATCCTATTGGTATAGTTGAGGACTTACTGGTAAAGGTTGGTAAGCTTATAATTCCTGCTGGTTTTGTTGTGCTTAAGATGGAGTTTGACATGTAGGTTCCTATAATCTTGGGGAGACCATTCCTAGCCACGGGAGGTGCCTTAATTAATGTCACAAAGGGTAAGCTAACCTTGCGGGTAGGTGATGAGAGAGAGGACTTTAACATTTTCAAGGTATTGAGGGGTCCTTCTTTTGATGAAGTGACTTACCAAATTGATGTAATTGATTCCCTCATAACTGAGTTTGTTCTTCAATTACTGTGTGATGATGTGTTAGAAGTATGATTAACCCTAGGAATAGAACCAACAAAATTAGACAATGAGTTAGTGGAATGTGCCTACAGGTTGCAGGGTAATGGTTTTAGGTATAGACCCCAAATTGAAGAATTGGGCCCCCAAAACCTAAGTTATTGCCTTCCACACTAAGCCCACCAAATCCCGAACTTAAACAACTTCCAACTCATTTGAGATATGCATTTTTCGGAGAACCAAATACTTTTGTAGTCATCATCTCTGCTTCTTTGGACTCTTCTCAAGAGGGGAAGTTGTTAAGAATATTGCGTGAACACAAATTGGCTATTGCTTAGAATATTGCTGACATAAAGGGGATTAGCCCTTTTATTTGTGTTGACGTGATCTTGATGGAAGAGGACCATAAACCTTGCGTGAAAAGTCAAAGGACGTTCAATCCTAACATGAAGGAAGTTGTGCGAGCCGAGGTACTCAAATTACTCAATCAGGGATTATGTATCCTATCTCTGATAGTCCTTCGATAAGTCCAGTGCAGGTAGTGCCTAAGAAAGGTGGCATAACTGTTGTCTCGAATGATAGGAATGAAATGATTTCTATTAGGGTTGTGACAGGATGGAGAGTATGTATAGACAATAGGAAGGTGAATGCAGCCACTAGGAAGGACCACTTCCCTCTTCCCTTTATTGATCAAATGTTGGAGAGATTAGTAGGGCATGAGTATTATTGCTTTCTAGATGGTTGTTTTGGTTATAACCAAATCCCGATTGCCCCGAAGGATCAGGAGAAAACCACATTTACATGTCCCTATGGTACATTTGCATATCGTAGGATGCCCTTTGGGTTATGCAATGCTCCTACCACTTTCCAACGCTGCATGATGGCAATATTCTCCGATATGGTGGAAAATATGATTGAGGTATTTATTGACAATTTTTCTATTTTTGGGTCATCCTTTGATGCGTGTATGTTCAATCTAGAGCAGGTTCTGTAGAGATGTGAGGACACCAATCTGGTGCTCAATTAGGAAAAGTGCCATTTTATGGTGCAAGAAGGAATCATCATCGACCATAAGATCTCCAACAATGGGATAGAAGTAGATCCTAAAAAAATTGAAGTTATAAACAAATTGCCACCTACTACTTCAGTCAGGGCAATACGAAGCTTTCTAGGGCATGCCAGGTTCTATCGCTGGTTCATAAAAGATTTTTCAAAAATATCTAGATCACTATATGCTCTTTTGCAAAAAGATGTGTCGTTTGAGTTTACTGATGAGTGCCTTTTTGCTTTTAACAGGTTGAAGAAGGAACTGACGTTAGATCCTATAATGACCGCACCAGATTGGAACATCCCTTTCGAATTGATGTGCGATGCTAATGACATTGCACTGGGAGCTGTTTTGGGCAGCGACAGGATAAAAAATTACACATCATTTATTATGTTAACAAGATTCTTAATGATGCTCAACTTAATTATGCAACAACCGAAAAAGAATTGCTAGCTGTAGTTTATGCTTTTGACAAATTTAGATCTTACCTAGTCGGCTCCAAAGTTATTGTTTACACGGACGATTCTGCTCTAAAATATCTTCTCACAAAGAAGGATGCAAAACCGAGATTAATCAGATGGATTTTACTGTTGCAAGAATTTGACTTGGAAATTAGAGACAAGAAGGGATCAGAGAATGTAGTGGCCGAACATTTGTCGCAACTGGAACAGGAGGACAAGCGTGTGGAGGAGCAGATCAACGATGCTTTTCCCGATGAAAATCTATGGGCTGTAAAAGATAATATCCCTTGGTTTACAGATTATGTCAATTTCTTGGTGTCCTACATTGTATCTTCGGACTATTCGTACCATAGTCGAAAGAAATTCTTAGCCGAAGTGAGAAACTACTTTTGGGAAGATCCGTTGTTATTTCAAAGATTCGCCGATGGGGTAGTCGGGAGGTGTGTACCTGAGGAAGAAATGAGATCGGTCCTATATCACTGTCATGCCTCCCTGTATGGAGGACACCACGGGGCCAACAAAACAGCAGCTAAGGTTTTACAATCTGGACTCTACTGGCCAACTCTTTTCAAGGATGCTAGGACCTTTGCCATGACATGCGATAAGTTCCAAAGGACTGGCAATATCAGTAGGAAGCATGAGATGCCTCAATCAGGGATTCTAGAGGTAGAGTTTTTTTATGTGTGGGGCTGGATTTTATGGGACCATTTCCAAAGTCATTTGGAAATGAATATATCCTCGTGGTTGTGGATTATGCATCTAAGTGGGTGGAAGCTGTAGCATTATCGAACAATCTCGGGGCTAGTGTGGTCAAATTCGTCAAGAAACACATATTCTCTCGATTTGGTGTCCCAAGGGAAATAATAAGTGATAATAGGGTGCACTTTCAGAATCACCAATTCAAAACTCTACTATTAAGGTATGGGTGTCATTTCAGGTTTGGAACCACCTACCACCCCCAAACCAGCGGGCAAGTTGAGATTTCTAACTGGGAAATCAAGCAAATTCTAGAAAAGACGGTTAATACCTCAAGGAAGGACTAGGCATTAAAACTTGACGATGCTCTATGGGCTTACAGAATAGCATACAAAACTCCCTTAGGGATGTCACCTCACCGGCTAGTCTTTGGGAAATCCTGCCATCTCCCGATCGAAATTGAACATAGGGCATTATGGGCAATCTGAAAGCTAAATTTTGATCTCAAGGAAGTAGGGCAGAGAAGGTTACTGGAGTTGAATAAGATGGATGGATTCTTTTTTTATGCTTTCGAAAATGATCAGATTTACAAGGAGAGAACCAAGGCATTCCACGACAAGCATATACTATGGAGAGAATTCAAACCCAGACAAAAAGTGTTATTGTTCAACTCTCGACTAAAACTATTTCCATGAAAATTGAGATCAAGATGATCGGGGCCATTTGTAATAACAAGGACATACCCCCGTGGAGCAGTGGAAATCAAGCGGGATGATCAAGAGCCCTTTATAGTTAATGGGTAAAGACTTAACCACTATTTCGAGGGAGAAGCGGTGGGAAACATTTTCACGTCTACATTTCAAGGTTGAGGACCGAGTGGCCAAGTCTAGCTAAGGACATTAAATTTAGCGCTTGTTGGGAGGCAACCCAACATTTCTAACTTTTCTTTTGTTGCTTCTTTCTGTTTTGTTGTTGTGTTCTTATTCCTCTGGTGGTTTTTCCTCTTGTTGTGTTCAATTTTTTTGTGTGTGAAGGGATGAGTTCTACGAAACACTTCAGGGACATTCTCGCGTAGTGTGGGGAATGGTGGGGTCAAGACAATCCAAAACTTCGAGGTGAGACTAAATATAGACATGGAAAAAGGTAAGTGACAATTCTTGTTTGTAATACGTCAATGTTTTGCTAAACTTTGCACTTACATATAATGCATTTGATCTAATATGTATATGAAGCTAGGAAGTCTTACAAGGGAATGAAAGAGAGAAGGCAAGGAGGGTAAAAAGCTAAAAAAATAGTGTCTCCATTTAACGGACATGGATAGCCTCTGATGCGCAAATTAACCCGTAAAGGTCCGTTAAACGAACATGTATCTCCAGATGGGTAATTTTACCCGTAAAGGTCCGTTAAATGGATGTAAGTGTCCATTTAACGGACGTTGACTGCTTTCAAAATTAAAACCCTATTCCCTTTCCCGCACTCTTTTACTCTCTCTCTGTCTTTCTGAATGACGGCACCTCCACCCTCTTCTCCTATCTCCGACCACCATAACACCTTCCTCCACCTAGTTTTCATGTTCTACACCCTTCCCCTTTTCACTCCTTGCCCCATCCCTCATGTAACATCCCGTCACCGATGGGACGAGTACAGTTCACCTCATACGTATTCTGTATACGTATTTTGCATTCGTAGCCTCTACATCATTGATAAATGTTCAGCATTGCATCAGCATATGTATGTACGTGCATGTATGACAGATTTCCGACTTGATTGTGATTAATTGGAAAATTTATGATTT
>JANJEY010000236.1:26391196-26416181 GCA_024703695.1 Erythroxylum cataractarum
ATTATTTTGTAAATGAAGGGAATAAAGACCACCAGATAATCTACCATAACCAAAAGGTACAAGTCTTGATATAGAAATCAAATTTCTAGAGAAATTTGGAAAAAAGTTCTTTTCCAAGCATAAAATAAAACCACTTCTCAAAACTAAACTGCAAGTGCTGATGGCATCTACACGTGAACTCGTCTTGCTTTCTGAATAGATGAATTATTCACTTCCCATCGGCTTCCTTAGGTTTTGCATACCCTGTAAGGTATTCAAAACATGGATTGTAAAACCAGAATCAATCCACCATATGTTATGATTAACATTAACCATATTAGACTTATAACAAACAAATAAAATTTGAGTCCCTTTCTTCTCGAGCCAGTCCTTAAATTTAGCACAGTCTTTCTTCATGTGTCTCCTCTTCTTGCAGAAGAAACGCTTTGATGACTTCTTTTTATCATATTGAGGAGCAACTTTGCCTTTTCCCTTATTTTTGGCATTGTCTTGCCTCTTCTTTCCTGAAACTGTCAAATTGACGCTTTCACCTTCTTCCATCAACAACCTCTCCTCTTTTTACCACTTATATTGTCCATATCTTCTAATCCACTTCCTCAAATTCTTAGGAAGCAAATAGTAGGATATCCACTGCTCAACATTTCACCTTTTAACTCTCATTTCCTCTACTTTTATAGTTGTGTACTGCAAATACATCTATTCAAAGCAACATTGGCTCATCACACTTGACACCCAATACAATTCAAGTGCTTTAGTCCAAATTATTTGATAATTCAAGACAACTAACTAACTAAGAATCATGTCTTGATGAGCAAAAGATAAACAAATACCAAAAAGATTAAAGAAAGTAAATATGTGAACATCAAAACATTAGAGTTTAAGTTGTATTCTGTTATAAAAATTGATGTTTAAAATGCACTTTTGGCTAAGACATGATTAAGAATGTCACTACCTATGACAGTAATACTATCTTTTTGGATTGTGTTCCTTGTTATTATATAAAAGTTCCAGTGGTGAAGCTACTCGATCACACACTTCTTTTTTTTGTAGATTTCTAATCCTTTTGATTTCTCAGTAATGACTCTAGCATCAAAATGAGTAGATATGAAAAGATCCTTCATTCAAGTTTAAGTTATCTTTAAAATAATTTTATTATAAATATTTTTAATTTAAAGTGTTAATTTATCACAAGACCTTATTGAATCAAGGGAGATTCCAGTTAATATTTGATGATAACAAAACATAAATCCTACTAATAAGTGTATTATCATGATGAGAAGTTTTATAAGAATAAGACATAAGATACTTCATGGACAGGGTAAAAAAAGAGATGAGGTTTGCAATTTACAAAATAAAGATTAAGTTAAGAATAAAAGAATATTAAGGCACATCAAAATCATTTTATATTTTGTAATCTTACTTTTTTAGTTTGATAATCTTGAAGTTTCACTACATATAAACATTTCATATCACTTCATTATATGAGTTGTTTCGTTCATAAAAAACTATTAAAGTTTTTGAAAAAAGATTACAAAATAGTTAGATTCCTAGGCTAACAGAATTATCTTATATGAAGGTTGGACATAACTCATCATTTTAGTTCTTTCCTTTTTGTAGGTTAATTAGTCCTCCATTTTCTTGCTTCCTCAAGGGATTGTTAAAAAAGTGGAGAAATTGTGTAGAGCTAATGGCATTTATACAATTAAAACAAGTCATAACTAATTGAGAGGAGAACAACCTGACTTCAAGCAAGCAAAGTACATCTAAAACATATTTAATACACCTAAACTTTCATTTATTTTATAGATTATTGTCCTTATAAAACTACTAACAAAAGATAGA
The DNA here is from genome assembly GCA_024703695.1 of Erythroxylum cataractarum. Classification (NCBI taxonomy): domain Eukaryota; kingdom Viridiplantae; phylum Streptophyta; class Magnoliopsida; order Malpighiales; family Erythroxylaceae; genus Erythroxylum; species Erythroxylum cataractarum. The sequence goes on from JANJEY010000236.1 coordinate 26,393,039, forward strand.
CTTTTGCACTCGAGCATTAATGTACCTGATTAATTTGTGTGTATTATATGGTGTTGAAGATGAAAGCACCAATCATATATTTTTTTAGTGCTCTTAGTTTCAAAATATGCTAGATCTAGTATAGATTGGGATAATCTATTTTCTCCATAGATTTTAGTTATGGATACATTGGCTTTCTTATGCTTTTATAAATAAAGAATTAAACAACATAATATATCTATTATAAGTATTGCTGCAATTCACCATATATAGACCAAGAAAAATTGCAAAATAGTTAGAGAAAAACATCAAATGGTGACCATTGTCTTTAACTATTGGCTTCCGATTTTTTTTTTCCTTTTATTAAGCTTGATTTAAATGAATTATGAGGTTTTGATAGATAAAATTTTGGAGTTAATTATTATGTCAAAGTTAGTAGGATTTATTGCATGTGATAATGGAATTAAAGTGCAAAGGTAACAAAAATGTTCAAGGGTATTTTTGGAAGATCGTTTAAGGTTAAAAGAACATAAGATTTTAAGAAAGGGTAAAATGGACTCTTTGGGCTCATTAAGGGTAAAAGGGGAAGAAGAATGGTTGTCTTGCTATTGAAGAAGAAGAACATGAAAATTGAAAAGAGAAAAAGAGAGAGTGTCGTGGAAGGAGAGAAAACAAGAGAAAGCTAAGCTAGGTTTCAATTTTTCTTAGTTTTAAAGAGTGATTTTGAAGTTGTTCAAGAAGAGAAAAAAAAGAGAAAGATTAGAGCTTTCATTAAAGCTAAGAAATTCATTGTTTGGTGAAGATTCAAGGTAAGTTTATGTTTAATCTTTTGGAGTTTTGGAAGAGTTTTGGTTCATGAAGTTTAAGAAATATTTGGGTTTAAATATTCTAGGATCAATATTATGCATATGTTTCTTTGGGTTTTTCAATTTGGATTCCTATTGTATTGGAAATTTTTGCAGATGTGAAGGGAGGCAAGAGAGACAAGAGAAGTAAGAGAAGAGGCATTCTTAAACAAGTTTTAAGCAAGGAATTCCAGGTGGGTTACGTTTTAATAATTGAATAATAAACCATAAATGTTCCTTTCAAGAAATGGAAATAAATGACTTTCAATTACTTTATTCATGTGCATTTATTGCTTTTTAAATGCTTCAAGAATTTGCTACATGCTTCTACATGAATTGTGTTACTGATTTATGAAATGAACGATGGAAATGATTTTAAAAGAATATGAAAATGATTTTGAAATGATATTATGGTTATGAGATTAGGTTTCAGAAATGTGTCATTTTGGACAATATGTTTACAAGATGTAAAATGCATGATTACATGGGTTTGTGGTTGTCTCCTAAGTTAAGTCAAGTGCATTTTGACTAAAGGCTTCTCCCACTTGCCCGCTAGTGGCATGGAGCTCCTTCACGGATTCTCCTAAGTTCGCAGCTACGCAAGATCATTAAGTGGGATTGCGCTAGTACGTTTTGTTCACGGCTACATAGGACCATTATGTGGAAATGTGTAATACGTTTTGTTTTTGGATCCACCCACACCATTTTGATGTAATTATATGTTGACAAATTTGTTGAATGCATGAATTATGTTACTTACAAATTTCTTGATAAATGAGAATTTGGAAAATATGTGCTTTATGATTCAATGTGAATTTTTGCAATGAAAATGAATATTTCAATGGTTTTGCTTGTTACCGATTATAAAAATATTAACTACGAGCTTTAAGCTCACCTCCTCCCATTCCAACCCATCTTCAGGTGAGGAGCAAGAGATTGAGTGATCAAGAGTCGAGGCATCACTCCAAAGTTGCATCTTTTGTATTTTAAGCTAGTTTTTGCAAAACAAGGCTTTAGTCACATTTTGAGAAATTTTACTTTATGTAAACTATGTATTTTTAGATTATGATGTAATGTGGCTTGCAATGGCCATTAAAGCTTTCTAAAACTCTCATCTTATGATGTTAATGAAAAATGATTTTGTCTTGCTCATGATTTCTCAATGTTTGTATGTTGCATTTTTTTCAAGTTTTTCATAAGGGTAAAATGTGTGTTCTGACTTAAGGGAAAAAATAGTCTTGATTTAGGTATAATTAGACAAATTTGTCTTAATAGGAGTTGTAGCTTATCCTCTTAGCTTTCTAACGGTATATAGTTTGTAATTTTTAGACTTCGGATGAGAAAGTTTTGGTCGTTACATGATAATGGGTGTTGGTAGTCTGCAAAACTATCCTTGACATATTTTCTGAGTTCACCGTAACGAACCCAAAAGTACGCCATAGTGAACTTTTCCAGAAGGGAGTTTTAACGAGGTGAACTCAAAAGTTGGCCACAGTAAACTTTTCTTGAAAGGTTTTGTTCTTCACCTTTAAAGTTCGCCGTGGCGAAGCCAAAATGTTGGTCGTGGAGAACACTTTTTCCTAATGGATTTTTAATTTATGATTCTAACCACTTTTAGAGTCAAAATCTCTCTTTAGGATCTTCAAAAAAATTGTAGATCTAGAAGTTCTATTCGAAACTGTCCTAGAATGACTTTAATCCGACGTATCTAGAGAGATTTATGCCTTTTGTACCAAAACATGTCTGAAGAGTATGAATTGGATATTGTACTAAACATACTTCGGTATTTTAATGATATTTTAATTTGTAGAGCTTTGAATGAGGTGATTCTTAATTCAAAATAAACTAAAGACATTAAGCTACAATTTTTATGAAGAAGTAGTTTTATAATTCTAATATGAAGATTTCTAAAATCTGTTCTGAAGTTCAAGGAATGAGTTTGATTTTGGTGACTGATTGGTGTGAGCACGCTACCTTTGTGGAAAGCGTGTTTAGATGCCACTTAAGACATCAAGCACATGTCTTATGAGGGCGGGGTGTCCAACATTAACTCCCAAAGATTATATAGTGCTTTCCTAAAATTGTTCCTTTTAATAGTCTTATGATCATGTATAAGATTCAATCAAATCTTCCCCAATTAATGTATATTTTTTCTTTGAATTTGAAGTTTTCCAAAGGGTAAGAGGGAATCTTATTCTCCCTCGTAACTTTTTGTAAAGAGATTTTTTCTTTACAAGTGAGTAATAAGTATTCTTACTTTTTACCCAAAGAAAGTTTTTGTTTTTAATTAAAAAGTCTCTTAATTTTACAAACAATTTTTGAGTAACTTTTTAAATGTTGTTTTGACCAAAATTGCATGAAACAAATCAAGTTTAGGTACTTGAATATGTTAAAATCATTTTTTAAGAAGACTGATAGGCTAGTATAAAGTAGAAGTCGCCCAATATAAGCTGAAAGTACAATAGGTGAGTTTGTCGATACATTGGTTGATTAATGTAATGGTGACGTCAACCATTAACCCTGCAAAGGAGACATTGGTCAACCAATATGGTAGAGTGGTCAACCATTGAATCTATGTATATAATGTGTACATTAGTTGGCTAACGATCAACACTTTGCATGTAGCAATCCTAATTTTCAGTGTTGCAGAGTTTATCAAAGCTAAGTATAATAAAAGGCATAATTGTGGATAATATTTTTTAATTCCTTATATTATACAGTGTTGCATCATAAAAACACATAAGAGTGAATTTACCATCTCTGATGCATAGTGTAAGGGCTACAAAAACATATATTGCGGTAAGAAATGTTGAGATGCATAACCAAGATGCCAGAGCCGACAAATGAGGAACCATAATCGCAAATATGAAAAATGTAAGCCCTGCAATGAGATTACAATATGAAATCTTCAAAGCCTTGTCATCCATAAAAAGAGTACTAAATCTAACTAATCAACAAGGACGGTGTTAAGGTAATGAAAGCTCAGTGCTTCCATTTCATTCTACCTAAATAGCTGAACCAGCAAGAATGATTAACCCAGTACTGGCCATGAAAAGATTAAGGTACTGCAACAACCAAAGAATATTATATCCCTTTTTACCTGTAAATTGAGGGCCCAAAAAAGAAGACATCAAAACACTAAGACATAACAAAGCAAGTTCAGTGTGTATAAATTAAGGGCCCAAAATTCTTAAAAGCATTGGATGCTAATGGCTAAAATCTATGTACATGCTTACCAGCCATTTGGGAGATTCAGGAACAAAGCACAGCCCAACAAGGAGGAAAACGCATGGAACAAGACCTTTCGATCAAACTCAACAGTCAATATCCTGGTGGAGCTTTTATTAATAAAAGAATTTTCCTAAAGAATGGCTGAACTCCTGAGAAGGAAGAAAGTTTTAGAATTTCTACAAACGAAATTTACCAGTTAGAGCCAGATCTCTCCATGGCATAATTGTTCCTATTACAAAAGAGACAGACAGTCGGTAATGATCATAAGCTATAAACCAACAAAACCAACAGAACCATAAGGTCAGTACTCGTTACACTTCTTTGGAAAATTCATATGCACATCAGCTCCAGGTTTTCCTGCCTAATTTAAGGTGGGGAGTCCTCCTCTCAGATTCTTTGGCGCTATTTCTGCGATGTATATGGGGACCTGATTTTAAGAAACGTCATTAGAAGGAAGTAGCATGAAGATTCTCACAAATTGCCCCAGAATCTATGTGGGAATCTTCTAAATACCACATAAGAGAAGACTTCAATGCCATATCCAGTGAACAATCTTCCCATGTCAAGTGATACAGCTCCCTGAAAAAGAATATAGAAAACCCCAGCGATCAAGATTCATGAAGCATAACGAACAAAAGATTACGGATGAAACCCCAGTGATATTAACCTCCATCCCAAAATACTAACAACCAATAAAGCAAGCATTTCCATCTCTACCGTCCAGTGAAAAGCAAAACAAAAGCCCAAAGCTAGAGAAACGAGTTTCTTAGTTCTAGTTTCGTAAAAAAAGAAAACAGAACCTAAATCACATCAATGCCTAATTAAGAGGAAACAAATCAGTATCAATGTCAAAACCCAAAACATCGTTTTACGCGGTCAGGAAAAATCGAATAAAACTGAACCGACTAGCGATGTAACAATCAACCGCACACCGCGAAATCAGAACCAGAAGAAAAGAACAGATTTTATAAACCCAATATAACATTCGTAGACACAAACAAAGCAGGCCAAAAATCGAACCTTTCATACAACTAAAAAACAGAGACAAACTCGAATCCAAACGCAGTTTTCAAAATGCTAGTAACGAAAAGATGAAGCGAGCAACGACGCCGAAACTTGGATGAAACGAAAGAGACCTAATTGAAACGAACCTACAATATAGGAAATCAAAGAAAGAGAAAAGGAAACAGAAACGGAGTAAACAAAATTACCTAAAAGCTACAGACGCAAAATACCAGTATCACTTTCTCTCCTTCAAAACTCATCGCATACTTCCAGAATCAGAATACCGACTAACGACGTAGGATCTCTCCCACCGCTTGCTCCACCGTCTGCCTGTCCGTCGTGCCTGCTTCACCTTCTCTAGTTGTGGTTTTAGGGATTTGGCGTAAAGGAAGAGAATAATTGGGGAAAACGAAAAAGGCTAGCTAATTATGATAATGGTTTGGGTTATACGGTCGATATAAGTTTCACCAAGGTTTCTATTTCACGACGTTTTCTTGACAAAACGTCGCAAAAAATATTACAAATTCTTGACGTTTTTTAAAACGTCGTGAAAAGCTTGAACTTTTTGTGACGTTTTTTAAACGTCGCAAAAAGTCTTTATAATTTGTGACGTTTTATTAATAAAACGTCGCGGATTGTGTTATTTTTTTGTAGTGTCCAAAAATTAATTACAAACTTCTCAGTAAATATTTAGGTTCTCTAAGTCTCATTTTTTCTACTGCTTAGTTTTCATTTTATATGTTTATTTTTTTGGTCGATGCCTATGATTGAGCCTCTAAACTTGGTAGAGTTTGATAATGACATGATTTTTTCAATCTTTGATGTCTCATTTTATTATGTATCAGATATATATACTACAAAAATATGTATGTGCATTTATGAGAGTAAAATTTTGTTCAAGCAATTTTGTGTTAAAGTGTAGGTGCCTATGTTTATTACTGGATTATAAAGTTTGACCATGCAACATTTTGAATGTCAACGTACACATTTTAAACAATTAAGTTTAAAATTTCTACAATGTGATGAACTTGCCCCACAGCTATAGCTTGGATAGTTGGCCTCCTCTAATCATCATCTGTTTCAACTTGTTCATTACCTAATGATGAGCGTAATTGGTGCTCTAAGATGAACGTGGTCAAATATGAAAAAGTTGGAAAAATGTATGCTCTAACTCTAAGATGAAAGTTTCAGTTTGCCCCTAGGCCCCACCCTTAAGCAAAAAACGTTGTTTTCTAGTATTTGGAATGGGCTACAAGCAGTCGCCCATGCTTTAACATCTAAGTGCTCACTAGAAAAACCCTATCTTTCTTAACTTCTTGTATATTTATTTTGTGTGTACATCTACAATGTAAGTTCAAATTAAGTAAATAAAAAAGACAAAGAACAACCACGTAAACTTTCTCATTGTGGATGGAAGGGAAGTAACAAAGTTGGACGTACCTTTAATTTCTAAAGCCCTCCATATTTTGATGAAGCACTACATCCATTCATTCGATCTTTTCATTTCATTCTCTGGTGGCTCTTCCATATTTCATCACGTGATTCTTTTGCTATGTAGTACAAATTCTAATTAAGCACTCACCACCTTAGTTATATAAATTAATTTGTAGGCTTTCAAAAAACATGCCATAGAAGATTAAGTTGTTAATAGATACAACTTTACTTGATGGCATTTTGAGTAAAAATTAACCATCAATTTATATAGTAAACTTATGAAAAATGAACAAGTTTGATATGTTAAAAAATAAAATAAAATATTAATATTTAATAACATAATAAAAATAAAATAAAAATAGGATGATGAAATCAAATATTCTTTTTTTAATACAAATCTCAATAAAACAAGATTTTACTTTAAAATTTTTAATAAAAAAATAAAATAAAAAACAAAAACAAAAATAAAAATCGTAAAAAAGAAATAACATTAAACAATCCTTTATATTTAAATTCAAAATATATTTGTAAGATGTGATATAATCAATGTTTTAAAAACTAAATTAGAAGTTAAATCAGTAAGACAAGAAGTTTAAGATTTAAAAGATTCAATCAGTATTAAACCATCATCAATCCAACTAAAAATTAAATAAAATTAAAGAATTTGAAATATAATTGAAAAAAATTACCCTTATCTATTAAAGAATTTCAAGTTTAAACCCCAAGGCGCATGTGAGTTAATAAGGGGATCTCCTAACTTAAGTGAGGTCGCGAGTTTGAACCCCCCTCATGTATGCAGACGTTTAAAATTTGAGGTCAGAACTTTACCTCCCGCAAAGGATCTACCCTATTTGAGTGGGGATTAGTCTAGGTGTGGATGACTTAAAGATGTATTCTCAATTAAAAAAAGAATTTCAAATTTAATTGAAAAAAGAGATTGCTAAATGAACATTAATTGATTTATTTTGGTTTATAAAAATTTATTAATTTACGAATATTGACCGATTAATTAACAAATTGATCAATTTTTAGTAACAATAATTAGTAAAATAAATTGAACCGAAAAATTAAAAAATCAAATTAAAAAGTTAGACATTTTAAATTTTTACGATTAAACCGACTGAATTTTTAATCATGGGACATAATTATATGATAAATGGAGGATTCAATGCTAACTTCTGCAATGAACTTAACTCTCATATTTAATTGCCATCGTTAAATTTTGAATCTTTAACAAAGTCGGCGTAAACTATTATAAGCATTTATTTAGCTTATAACATGTCATAAGCTAAATAAATGCTTAACAAAACGTCATAAGTGTTTAATATATCAATATGAGTACATGTTTAGTCTAAACGAATATTATGTGTAGAACATAAAAGTTTCAATAACATTTTTTGTTGTTCGACTTGAGAAGTTAATCGATCCTGCATTTCTTTAAATTGTTTAATCAATTCATCGACTTGATACTGTAACCCCTGATAAGCCCTCTTTGACTCCTCTAATCCGTCTCGAAATCTCTTTCTGACTGAAGTATTCCCTTGTAGTTGAAACCCAATTCTCATGTCAACAATGTAATCTGATCTAGTGTCCAAGATTTTGTCGCACACTTCATCCACTGTCATTGGATGACTTTGTTCTGTTGTTCATGAAACATTAATTCCTGAAAAAGTAAGAATTAATTCATACACATTCTCATTTAACAAATATTTGTAAATTAACTATGTATTCACCCATTTTACTTTGCTTTCGACAGTTGTCCATTGATCTTTGCTTTCATCATAATGAGTGTGATGCTATAGCTTCATCCGGTCACACTATTCTCCATCCTTGTCACTTTGTTGTAAAAAAATATTATTAGTAATTTTTTTCATAAATTTTTAAATGTCAATCAAAATAAAATTTAATTAAAAAGATAGTAACTCACAATCTTACATCGTATCGCTATAATGGCCTTAGAGCCAGAGTTTGGTCGACATTTGACTTGACTCTTAACCAATTTGGCTTTCTGATTTTTTTCCTAATTATATGCTTAGAAAAATTTATTATAACATCTATAAATCAGAAATCATAAATACTAAAACATAATTAGTTATCAAAGAAGTTGTGAAATAAAGTTTTTTTATTAAATAAAAATTAATCGTTGCAGCTGATTGCTCCCAATACTCGCATAAATCCATCCACTCTGCCATTGTGACGTTATGCAGCTGCACATCCTTTTCGTGCTTGGTAAAATGTTTTTTTAAATTATAACTTTGATCTTTAAACCTTAAAGCAAGAAAATTCTTCACAACAGCATGTACTTTGTTGTCAGTGCTCATTCTCTTGACTTCCAACTTTTGCTACAAAATATTATAAATTATTGGTCAACGCTTTAAGCATATGGAAAACATGTATAAATTGGATTGGTTTAGAATACTTACGTCTAACTTATCAAATGCAATGTCCAATTCCTCATTAATAATTTTTGAAAATTTTGTTTTTATAGGAAAAGAAGTTCGCGATATCGGACCAATCTCACTCAATAATTTGGCAGAATATACGGAGTTGGTTGGTCGTCCTTCAGCAGGGGAGATCTCTATCTCCAATCTTTTACCTATCGTCTTGTTAATTTTTGCTAATCCGTGTCCTTTCGTGACACCTCTTGTTTTTTTTGGAACATTTGTGGATCCTAAAATAGCAAAAGAATAATTTATAATTAGCATATAACAATTAATGATAAATCTAATTAATGTTAAGATCATACCTGCAGTACTTGCAGAAGAGGAGCCCACACCGGAAGGAAGAGTGTGATTTACTGGTGTCAGATAATTAGAAACTGGAGGATTGACTGGTGTCTGATAATTTGAAGCTGGAGGTGTCTGTTCAGAAGTTGGTGGAGTGCTAATATTGCGTCGCATGTTCAAAATTTGTTCATACTTATCTCTAGGACGAATACTAGGCATAGAATTGACTTCTCTTGGTGTTTCAGTATGGTCAGAAGGTGCACGTGTGCGAGCTTGTGCCTGTGTAAGTGTAGGTGCAGGTGCAGGTGCAGGTGTCTTATCTTGTGGTTGTGGAGGAGCAGATGACTCATTAGCTGCACTTCCAATTAGCTGACGATACCGCGACTGCAGTTGTGTAGGTACTAAGGAACTTGGTGCAGCCTTATTCTTCTTCTTGGGTAGACCAGGTCCCATGTCAATACAATCTGCATTCACATCGACATTAGTACATAAATCCTATGTCATTCACATCAAGATCACTGTAAGCAAAAACAAGATGTTTTGAACCTATGTCATTAACCAAACATTCATAAATACATAAAAGTCATTGCACATATTACCTGCTATATGGAGGAATGAAGAGATAGATGATGTGTCTTACTGTGTATTTGAATACAATCTGCAAATTCTATTGTTCTGTTAAAATGGCATTGTTGCATTCACTTTCAAATGTTAGGCATATCTGCATCAGATTCATAGTTACTAAGAGACTTTGTAAACATATTAGGGGATTGTAGGGGATTTTGGGGTATGAAACATGCTGGTTTAATAACTGATGCAAATCACAAGCCTAATCCTTCATCGAGTTCACAAGCCTAATCCCATAATCTATATCAGTTGTTCTTTCAATGCTAGTTTTCCAACCTTTGTGTTGCTCAATTATCCAATTATTTGGTTGCACATGTTTTCAAAAAGTTATGTTAGGTGTAATGAACTAACAAAGGTGTAATGAACTAAACAAGGTGTAATTTGAACTAAACAAGGTGTAATGCACATCTGTTATGCATGCATACATCTGTAATTGTTTTATTTTAATCTAATATGTTTACAAAGGTTTTGTTTCTTTTAATCTAATACCTGCAGACATCTATATGCAGAAGTGGGCTACAGGATTGCTCAGTTCTAGCTATGCTCAGTTCACCTTCAATTCATGTAATCCACATCAAGGAATTTCTAGTGTCTCATAAGGTAGCAACATCAAATTTCTAGTGTCTATTTCCTTTAGTAATATATATGAAAGATCAGACGAGTACTACATATTATGTATTCACTATAAGTACAGATGCTATTTTGTGAAGCTTAAAGAAACAACCATCTACGACTCTATCATCTTCACATGTTGAATATATGGTTGTTATGGCAACAACTTGTCAAGTTGTAAACATATTAGTTGATATGAAGCAAGCTCAAGCAAAGGCAATTACTATATAGTGTAATAGTCAATCAACTATTGTGTTGACAAAAAATCATGCTTATTATAGCATAACAAGGCATATAGAGAGCCATCATCACTTCATAAAAGGGCTTGTTGTAAAAGGAGAAATTCAAGTTGCATAATTATTTACTAAGCCACTACCATTGAAGAAATTTATGCATTGGAAAGATCTTTAGAGTGCTGGTGATTTCTACATTAAAAAAGTGTTAGAGACTAATGTACAAATTATAATCTAATTTTACTTATGGTTGATTTACTTTTAGTGTTGAAATTTTGTAGTCAAATAGACCATATTGGTACGTTAGGAGATCATTATTTTCTAATAGATTGTTATAGCTTTTGTGTATAAAAATCGGGTTCATGCTTTGAATAAATTCAGATTTTTCAGTACATTTCTTGCCTGACCGCACAGATGGTCCGTTGAGAAAGGCCAAACCAAGGAAGCAGATGCGAAACAAAGGTGAACCAGGGAAGCAGATGACTACAAACTAAGGAAGCAGAAAATTACAAATCAAGGAAGTAGGAGACCACAAAGAGAAAAAGAGAAAATTTTAACCAAATATTAACTCTGATAGCATGATACTTGAAACAAAATATTAGAGACAAGTGTTTATTTCAATTAATTTAATTGTACATATACAATCTATTTATAAACGAGAAGCTATAAAAAAAATGGCAGAGGAAGATACCAAGTCAGGGGACTCCAGTTCAAGTAGTAAATTGGCTTCAAAACCACTTGAAGATAATAGTTTGGATAATAATGTGATGAATAGAGACCAAAATTCACAGAGAAATGAGAAAACATGTCACAGTATTCTATTGGCAGTATGAAACACGCAATTGGCTGTATGGGAATTTGTTGTAACTTATGCTTGATTCATATGTGCATTAAGGATAAAATGGCATGAATAGAATATTGAAGCCAATCAAGAATGACTCTTCCCATTCTTGAACTTGTAAAAGTCAATCCCAAAACTATTTGCAGGAGAGGTCAAGACCTCATATGCTTCGAGAGAACACACTTAGGAGCCAGTGAAGTATTAACTATAATTCCAACTTAGTTTAAGCTTTTGAAATTAAGAGCAGAAGGGAGCTGAAGCAATATTACATTCAAGTTCACTGAATGAGGGCACACGACATAAAAATGCTTGACTAGAAGAGCAATTTATTATGGAGGAGGAAAAACTGAAACAATATAATACATCAGAAAAGGAGGCTAAAGTGACATTTATACACAACAAACCAATTCCACATTTATACATAACAAGCCAATTCTACAAACATTTCGCTTATTAATATTGTAATAAACATGACATAATCATGTGAGTTAATTTCCAAGCCTCTGCTTATGATTGTCTAAAACTGTGAAGAAAAGTTGCAGAATTTGCCACTGGATATGGAATCAGTGCAACTAACATATATAAGCCATGGAAGGGTGAAAACCATGGATTGGGAACAGCAGAGGGAAACAATGGTGGAAGCATTAAAGACATAAAAGTGTTATTATGCTTATGGATAGTATGAAACATGAATTGGTTGTATGCATATCAACATGAATTGGCAGTATGAAACACGCAATTGGCTGTATGCATATCAACATGAAATGGCAGTATGAAGGATCTGTAGTATCATTATCATTCTTTTCAAATTGAAGCAACACATCCCAGAACAGAACAAGATATTGTATAGATCCTACACAAATAAGACTGAGAAAGTATAGATCTACCTAGCATGAAGGCTCCTTGAGTAATGTGGAAAATATCTCATTCTGATAAGACTTCAGACTTCAAAAGGAACATTAGACCCCTCAAACTAGTATTTAAGGTAGCTTAGTTGGCCTATGCAAACCACTATATTCACTTCAATAATAAATGAATAAAAAACACTACAATTCTACCATATAAGGGATCTTTAATATTAGATCCCTAATTATTGCTATCTATCAATTCTTACAAATCTCTAAATCTAAAGTTTAGAAGATCATCGAATTACCTGTCAATGTTGCTGAAGATGTCAACTGAAATTGTTTATCTGCAGAACAAGTTACAACAGAAACATATTTTCAAGCTTTGTTATAGAAGAAGTTACAACAGAAACATATTCTCTTGTTCATTTTCGTGACAACATATTAATCGTTATCTAAACAGAAAAAAGATACTATTGTTGCCTACATTCATTCTCACTACCAAAATTGATAAACATATAATGCAGCTATAAGAAGTGAAGAGCATGAAATAATTATTGGTGGCATAAAACATTGCATATAAGTTCATTGATAAGTTGAAGAAGAAGGGTTATGAAGTCTTCTACATGGTTGATGCTATTGATGAGTATTTTCATATACTCTTATTAGCCTACCTAATCAGCTTAAGAATGTGATTAAGCAATGAAGATGAAATAAATGGAAAAATGTCTTTTTCCTTCCAGAAAGCGTTGATCAAATAATACCACATGGCACAGCTAGCTATACATCAGAATCAAAATCTTCCAATAAACGATACATCTCAAAATAGCTCGATTAGGGTTAGAGATAACTGATGTATACATATTAGCGCTATGAAGCTTATTGTAACTAAACTGTAAATAAGTTTTATGACTCCAAAATCTACAAAGTTGAAATGGAAAAACGTGCGAGTGTGTTACAATTGAATGATTAATAGAAGAACATATACCATTATTGAGTAGTACATACAATTATCTTTATTAACAATTTCTTACATGATCTGCTGTAGGATACACCAAACATGGAACTATAAATGAATCTAAATGAATGTCAATTATGAAATTTACTATAAAGCCTAATCAGACCTGAATCTTTTTCTTTTAACTGTATTACGTGGGATAATTGGCCTTAATAGTCCTTTATTAATATTAATTTTTTTTTTAAATCCTTTAACTTCATTTATTTTCTATATTTTCAGAAATTAAGTAAACAATCGCTTCTCTTCAACATTAAGAATGTGATTAAGCAATAAAGATAAAACAACAAAGGATCAAGTGCAAAATAAGAATTTATTCATGATCGTCATCGGTGGACTCCTCGAATACAATATCACATTCATTTTCACTACTGCTTGTCTCTAAGTCATCCAAATCGTCATTCAAACGTTGCTCGGAATTCAATACAACATTATTTATTACATCAATAGCAATATCATTGCGATCTAAAAACTCTAAGGTATATTCCTGGACTTCCACTGGAGCTTCAGAAGACTCCTCATCATCATTTGCATCCTCTTCATTACCATGCAATGGGATATCATACGCACGTCTAACTAGGCACTCTGTTCTTCTTGCTCCAAGGTTTGGGGCGGTGGTTGATTGTTTGGGTCTGAAGACTCCGTGCGAGAAACATGAGGTGCGGGCGGCGGAGCTGTGGGTAGCTGTGAACCTATCCGCTGCAACGCCAGAGCTGCGACTACGGCTACGTCTGGATTAGCTGCCGCCGCTTGACTGATTTGCGTGTTTCTGGATGTGGTGCCCCGAAGCCGGGCCCCACGGTGGGCGCCAACTGGTTCTGCCGGATTTTGGCAGAATGGAACGTTGCCGTTCGGATCCATATGTTGTCTGCTTCCTGTGACGAATCCGATGAGTTGATACCTGCAAAATAAGGAAGGCTCGTCGGGGGTTGTGTCCCGATTAGCCCCTCCGACGCTCAAGTTAGTCTTTTTGTGGTGGTGAGACTGCTGAATGCAGAGAGAATTAGGTTTATGATTGTGCGTACCTCTGTTATGGGAGAGTTATACCTTATATATGCCTTGGTAGCTAGGTTTAGGTCTTCGCGTGGACTTCTATCTCTGCATGGAAGGTTTTCCCATGCTGATGGGCTGCAGGGAATGTGGACTGGGCTTGGGCCTGACGTGGCAATTAGGAACGGACTGATCGGCCCGCAGGTGGTCTGGATTGGGTCCAGGCCCTGCACGGTCGACCCGACCAATTTTATTATCTTGTTATGGGTTAAGATTTTATATTGAAATTTTAGCGAAATTAGTTATTATTCAAGGTAGCTGGAATTATTGGATTTTTATATCTGTTGTTGGCATTAATTATGTTTCCTTAATTATTAAGTAAAAATCGAGCATTAGTTGTAATATCCTTATTCCTATTTTATTATTCTAGTGGTAATTAGTAAATTGAGATTTTGGAAAATATTTTTGTAATAATTCGAGATGGCTCAGTTATTATATTAAAAGCTTGATTATAACTCTTGGTTCATTTGTTTTAACTCCTACATCTTTTGAGTGATGATTGCCCGCGCTATTGAATTAGAGGGTTGCATTTATCATTATTAATTACTTATGTTTTTCTTCTTATTCAATTCATTCATTGCAATTTCATATTACTCATTTTAATTTTAAAATATCAAAAAGAAATCCTTAGTGTTTATTTTAATTCGTTGCAAAATTTTAGCGGTAATCGATCAATTCAAAACCCATTCTATAGTTTAGGTTGCATTGCATTTAGTTACTTAGAAATTTAGTTTTATTTTTTTGGTTCTTCAAAGAGAACGACCTAAGGTTGCACTATATGCAATCCTTGATTAAATTTTTGAAATAGCTCTAAAGCGACATTAAAATTTAGGTTATTCATTGATTAATAATGATATCGGAAGAAATAACTTAAAGAGGTAAGGTAATTACTTAATCATTAGTCTTTTAGAGATAAAGCAGTTTGAAAATTGAATAAAGTGTATATATATTAGTAAGTACTTTGATTCAATAGACATTAAAATATTTTGATCATAAATTAAAATTTGTTTCAACAAAAGACGTTTATCTTAATCTTTTAGCCATTTGACTGTTACCATGTCAGATCAATTTAACAATAACTCCTTAGATATAAGGACAAAGGTGCGTAAAACAAAGAAAAGGAAGACTTGGAAATTTGAAAAAGGACGTAAACAACCTTTGTACCGCGTGTGACCCTCATTAAGTAGCCAAGATAGTAAAATGAAAAGAAAGATTTGGACAGTGAAGAAAACAGAGAATATATGTTTAATAAAAAGTTAATTAATAAAAGAATTTCATATTTTGCATAATTTTATAATTATAATTTGAATTTTAAAAAATAGTAACAAGATATTCAAATTTGTTATTTTTCACAAAAATAATCCGACACTAGTTTCTTGATTAATAGAACTAACATGGTAAAGCTTATTAATTGAATTAAGTAATGTTAAGTATGAGTTGAATTTTATGTCAAATTATAATAAAATAAATTAATATTTTAAAAAGTAAATTTTGCTATAATTGAAAAAATGTACAAAGCTTGAAACTTTTTAAATAATTAACCTATGATAAAATGTCCTTTTATCAAGCTCTAGGACCTCATCTCGCTGAAATACTATCCTTTAGGCCGGTTTTGAATTATAGAAATTTATTGTTTCTAGTAATTAAATTAATCCTTGTGTATGAAATTAAATTTTTGCATTTCGTATTATAAACTATTATAGTAAATTAAGTAGCAATTTAAATTTATAGTTAAATTAATTTGAAGCGACTAGTTAATTAATAATTATTATAAGCTCTTCAAATTCTTAAATTGTATTTACTTAACCGTTGCTGCCACATCCATTCTTATATCAAACTAATAACATACAACAACCTTTATACCCTAAGTTTAAAGGATTAGCCTTTCTTACACTTCCATTCGAGTTTTTTTTTTTTTTTATAGCTATAGGTTTTAAATCAAAAAAAGAAAGTTGGTTTAATTTTGTATCTAGCTTATATATCCAATGTTTTATTTCTCTTTCTTCTCTTTACTTATATATATATTTAATTATAAGAAACACTTATCTTTTAAATGATATTGTTTTCCTTCATAAATTATATATAAAAATTAATTAGATAAATTGGATTAGTTTTATAACCATGAGACAGTTATAAAGAAAGTGGGCAATTAAAGAGAAAACTATTGGTTCTTTCCTTGAAAAGAAATGTCTTTGGAAATTGTTTAGAAAGTCTCCTTATATGTGAACAACTTGAAGAGAAATGGACTGGCACGATACAAGAAGGCTTGGAACAAAGTTACTTGTTGATTGTACTAGTTGATGGCAGGCAAAGACTATAAAGAACACGAAGACTTGGAAATTTGAGGAAGGAAACATACAATCATGATTATATCCTGTATGACCTTCCATCCTAAAGTTAAATTAAATCATGAAGAATCAAAATTTTGTTATCTTTAAATTTGTAAATTTGGTTTTAGCAATAAATAATATTTTTAATTGATTAAAAAATTAAAATTATTAAATCAATTTAATTGTAAAATTTTTTAAATTAATTATTTTTTAATTCAGTTCATTTTAATATTTTTAATTCTAAATTGGTTGATTTATTAATTAATTGACCTATTTTAACAAATCAGAATAAATTAATTAGTTTTTATTTTATAGTTTTTAATTAATCTTTAACTTTTTAGGAAAAATAATTTTTCATTTTAAATTCTTTAATTTTATTCAATTTTTACTATATATTCATTTCATAATTGTTTAATACTAATTAAAATTTTAAACCTTAAATATTTTTATTTTATTGATTTAGTTTTAGATTATGATTTTGAAACATTACCAATTATCAAATCCCATTAGAAGTATTAGTATATATTGATCTGGTAGAAATAACTTAAAGAGGCAAGGTGACCATTTAATCATTCGTCTTTTAGAGATATAGTAGTTTGAAAATTAAACGAAGTTTTTTTTTTGATAACTCGTAAAGTACTTTTATTTAATAGACATTAAATTTTTTTGATCATAAATGAAAAGTTGGTTCAATTGAGGAGGTTTGTTCAATTGAGAAGGTTTATCTTTTGCTCATTTCATAAAGGTGTGGGAAAAGGAAGACTTTGGAAATTTGGCAAAGGAAGTAAACTACATGTGTATAGGTGTGACCCTCCTTTTAGGTAGCCACATGAAAAGAAAGACTTGAATAGCGTGTTGATCCCTTTAGCAATTCCTTTCCGGATAAAGGTGCATAAGAAAATGGGCTAGTAGCAAAAGGAAGATTTGGAAATTTGAGAAAGGAGGTGAATAACGTGTGTGTCGTGTGTGACCATCCTTTAATTAGTGACATGAAAAGAAAGACTTCATAAAGAAAGACTTAAAAGGAAATTATTTAAAAAAACCTACGAGAATAAAAAGGATTTTTTTTACGAGAGATCTTACTTGCATTCATGGAGCTTCTAATATTGTAGATAAGTTTTCTTGTTTCATTGGATTTGGAGTTTCATAATAATAAATTAATTAATTAAGCTAAATTTTAGAGTTTAAGAAATTAAGTTAAGGGGCCATTTATTTTCACTTCTACATTTTTGTTATAGTTTAATAGTTTTTGTTTTTTGTTTTTATTTTTCAATTAAAAAATAAAATTCTGTTTGGTTGAGATTTTTAATATAAAAACTTAAAATAAAAATTTATTTTGTTGAGATTTGTAATAGAAATTGAAAATAAAAGTATATTTGATTTTATCCTCTTATTTTTATTTTTGTAATTATACTTTTATAATAATAATTTTTAATAAATTAATTAATTCTCATTATAGTATTATTTACATATAAGAATATTTTTATCTACATATACAACAATCGTATCCCACTCCTTAAATCATTATAAAACTTCATAAAGATTAAAGAATCCTTATGAACAAACCTTAAGGTGGAACCATCCCCCAGGCTCTCAGTATATCTTCCAAATCGCACAAAACATGCTCCCATAATACTTATTCAACACTCTAAGTGACATGTTAAACAAACAAGCCCTGTACGACCCTTTAATTAGTACCCACAAGAATAACCAGAAAAGAAAGATTTGGAATAGTTAGGCAAGAAAAAGATCATATATTAGGCTTGCCTTTATCAAGCACTAAGATATCATCTCAATAAAATGATATCTCAATAATTGTACACATCTCAATAATTAAAATGATAGTCCACGTGATATGTCAAGTATTTTTAACAAGACCGACATTGAGTTATATTTAATAAGAAGCGTTAGCTTAAGTTTTTAAATATTAAAAAAATCAAATTTGGGTTATTTTGATAATTTATCATAAATTAGGAATTAAATTTTTAATTTGTTCAAAAATGAAATGTAGTTAATGAAAATATTGCTAACATAAATCTAAAAACTCTTGAAAATATTTTTATTATATATTTATTTAAATGAATTTGATCATTTTTATATCTTTATCGCTATATTTTTTTATAGATTAAACTCCTATTTTATTATTTTTTAAATCTTAGGAGTAGATTTTTAATATTATTGTATATATTTTATTCTTTTTTTCTACTTCATAATTTGTGAAAGCTTTTGAAAACGAACTTTCTCTTATTTTTACCTATTTTTTAATAATATTTAATAAATTAATTTGATAACTTGGGTTTAGTTATGTAGCACAAATTGCACAATTATAGAGCAGCGGCAATTCTTACTTTTGTTTACAGCAGTTAGCATCCCCTTTACCTAGTAATTATGTAACCTTTACGTTAAAACTTGCTATCTCAATCAATCAGACCTTTGTAGTCTTCTCCTTCTCCATATATTTGTCGTCTTCTCATGTACATTCACAAAATTTTCACTTATTTCAGCATTGGAGATTAAGCAACCAAATTACTTATCCATATTTACACTCAATTATTTATACTTAGGATTAATTGTAAAACAAATATTAAATTTTACAATACAACTCGAATTTTAAAATACAATTTTAGTTATAATTTTTAATTTTTAATAAAAATAGTATGGCATTCAATTTTAGTTAATATAAATGACGTAGCGAGCCACGTTATATTCATATTTGTTCCAAGTTTAGAATTTATGACAATTTTAATTTATTAAATAATAAAAATTATACGTGATACATACAATATGTGGCATTTATGTGACAAAAATTACTAGTACGATATTGGCTTTATTTGGTAATCAGCTGATTACATTAACTGTTGGCTGATTCTATTAGCTGTAAGTTAATAGTTGATTTGACTAGCGGATTGCAGTAGCTGTTTGTCATTTAATGTTTGGTAAAATTAACTATTTAGTATTAGCTATTTAATAATAATAATAATAATATTATTATTATTATTATTATTATTATTCATAATCATAATCATAATAATCATAATCATAATTATTATGATGATATAACCAAATATAATAATATAATATTATAAATCAAATAGAGCAAAAGAAATGAACATAGGGATAAAACAAAATGATTGTAAGTTAGAGAGAAAATAAAAAAGAGAGAAAAGAGAGGGTTAAGATAAAACAAAAAGTTGCAAGTTAGATTTTGATACCTTATATTTAAATTTGAAATTTATTCATTAATACATGATTATTATGCTTTAATACATCATTAATTCACATATGTCTAAATTTAAAGTATTTTAACAATTTTAAATACAAAAATTATAATAAGTCTTGATGAATTTATTCTAAAATTAATTTAAAATTTTAATTAAAAAATTATAATGTCATTAATTTACATCATTAATCATTACTACATAGTTAGAAATCTATATTTTCATACAGTATCAATTTACACAAAATTTTTATATTAAATTTAACACAACTCGTGGTATATTTAATCACAAATTCAATTAAGAATGGGTAATAATACTATTTTTAATTAATGATCATATTTTAATAGAAGTTATTTTTAAAACCTAAAATTATTAATTAGGACAAAATGTTTATTTAATTAAATAATTATTAGTGCTTTTTATTTAGTAGTAAATAATATTTATTCAGTAGTAAATAATAAATAATTTATAGAGAAGGGTTATGATTACAAACTAATCAAAATTCAAAACAATTACACGTAACTATTACACATAACACTAAATTATCAATTTGCTTTAGATCCCTCTGCCTTTCCCTCATCACTGGGAGCAGATAAACCACCATCATCAACTATTGCACTTGCCATATTCTGAGATAGGTCATTAACACTGCTTTCCGTATCAACCTCTTATTCTTGGCACTTTAGGCTCCCATCTTTACCATTTGTAGCAGACTCCTTTGTTTCAGTGGCATTTACATTTTCATAATCTAAACTATTAGGCCTTTGTTCAGAGCTCTTTTTCACCTGCAAAGCATCAATTAGTGAGCAATATGCAGTACCCTAATACCTATACAAAACTAAGAAAGTGGAATATATTCTTTTTGCAGAAGACATCAACAAAGTACATTGATTTGTAAACAAGAGAGCTATAGGATAGATAACTAGCAAAAAGGCATTCTTATTCAGCACTATACCTTCTCCTTTGATGAATGACGTTGAGTGAAGAGAGAGATTTCAAAAAAAACTCAATTATGTAAAAGAGGCAGTCTTCTTCAGCTCACCCTTCTTTCAGTAATTTGGGTCGTAAAGTACCATGACTTAGGGAATTGTTGTCAAAGTTCAAAATTCAATTTCCATATATCTGCAAATCATTTGGAAGCTGGACAAAACCTGGGAAAGCAAGGTCCTTCTGGCATGTCCAGAACATCATTGCTGTATTCATCATAAAGGGCCAAAGATGCTACAATGTAGCAAAGCCCAAGCCGAAAAGAAGACTCCTAAAATCCAAAGCGAATTCATGTAACCTTCAGGTTTTTGGAAATGAAAAGAATTTGACTTTGACACGATTCTGTGTTCTGAATATGCTTTTACGGTATAATGCATGAAAAAAACTACAGAACAGGGAATTGATTTGACATGAATTTAAAGGAAGCTTGAGGAAGCATCTCCTGAAGTAAAAACATTACGAAACTAGAAATTAGCCACATGCTCAGGGTCAAATGCCAAAAGAATCATGGCTGGAACTGTAAGAATCACTCTGCATGATTTCCTTTTATAACTGCCAAGGAACTGTAGCATACTTTTACAATCCTGTTCAACGTTTAGGAAGTTCCCATTTGCCCATTTTCATATCAAAATTTATAAATTAAAGTTATGGCAGATGTTAAGGAATTTAGACAAAACTAGTCATAAGTTTCTGACCTAATAAACAACCACACCTACATAAGCACCAAGGAAAATGCTGGATGTGAAGGAACCTAAAACAGCACCAACAACCGCCAAGGGCCAGAGTATAATAGCAAGACCTGCAAATGGTACACATAAAATCTCCAAGAAAGGGCCCTCTCGACCTATAAGGTCATGAAACAAACAATGCCATCCCTTAAACAACATATATGGACTTTAGAAAAGGGCAATTAATGACACCATTGGAACATTTAACAGAAAACCAAGTAAACCAGCGATAACAGCCCCAGGGAGATAATGCAATCTACAAGATGTCATGAGCAACATAAATGAGAACTAATAACAATCCCATATACTTGTGATTATATACTTGCAGATGAGCAAATCACATAAAGCAACATGGTTAAACTTCTTTAGACCTACTTAAAATTATATCTCTTTTCCATCTTCAAGTTTACTTGTATCAAAAGAAAAGATTGACCTAATTAAGTGTCATGCTTTTGCACATTGTCTCTCCTGCATTTGGTTTGCCTTCAGAATAACTCTTATCATATTATGAAATTAAATCACCCCACACACATACAAACTTTAATATATCTGATATTCAATTAATCTCCACATTTGTGCACATGATTACTTGATTCTTTTGGCATTAGTCTTCTGATTGGTTATAGAAGCTCTATTCATCAGACGTGAGTAATACATGACTAATAGTCTTAACAGGTACAAGATATGGTACCAATAGCAAACATTGCACATCAAAAAACACTGGTCAAGAAAGTTACAGAGGAAACATAAAGCATAACATGGTAAAATGCGAGATTTTAAACTTCCATACAGAGTACTATAATTCATAATAGTTCCAGACCATGCTGTCAAACCTAAGTTGTTATGCAATTTGTCTGAGAAAATGACTAGGAAACATAAAAAATAAATCTGGCATGATTCAACTGATGCACATAAACATATAATTTATAAGACTTAGTCTAAAAATGTTAAAACTATGAAGGAGTCAAAATACCAACCAGAGTCTAGTGGTTAGTTGGTTGTGTCAAAGCATCAACTTTTTGTGGGGTATTGTTGAAAAAATCGGGTATTTTTCTCTCTAAGGTAAACAACTAATGAAATTAACCAATTTGGTAATACCCAGGAAAGACCGCCAAACGGACTCCTAAGATAGTATTACCATTCCACGTAAGATCCCAAGAAAGGGTGGAGGGGTCACAAACGGTCCCACTTAAAACCTGACCTCCTAGACAGAAATTACGTGCACGGTATATTTATCACAACCTAACCCGTGTACACACATGAACAGTAAATACACCCAAGTAAATTGAATACAACACTACAAATATACCCGACAACTAATATTGAATACTATAAATGCGAAATAAATAAAAGAGATAAGGAAAGACTTGATTCTTTGCTAAATGAATAGCACTCTGACTGTCAGAATATACCTCAAGTTGTTTCTGACCAACTCCC
>JANJEY010000236.1:26519866-26532311 GCA_024703695.1 Erythroxylum cataractarum
AATAAGGCACATGCACCTCCACTTGCACCTACATAGGCAGAAGCTCAAACCCATTCACTTTCCACCCTTCCCCTCGGGGATAGGATGTTACATTACTGGTTCTATTTTGTCCAAATTACAAGGCACTCCTCTTTCACAAGATGACACTACTATGTATCGTAAAATTTTTGGCAGCTTATAATACATTACTCTCACCCATCTAGACATTTCTTTTGCTGTAAATAAGTTATGTCAATTTCTTCATCGGCCCACTTCAACACATTTTCAAGCTCTCAAGCGTTTACTCAGATACTTACAAGGTACAATAACAATGTCATCTTTTATTTCTCATGGAGCTATAGATAAATTAACTGTTTTCAGTTATGCGGATTGGGCAGGTTGTCCTGATGATCGTCGATCCACCGGAGAATTTCTAATTTTTCTTGGCAATAATTTGTTAGCTTGGAAGCCTACCAAGCAATGCACGGTGGCTCAGTCCTCTACCAAATCTGAATTCAGGGCGGTTGCGAATGCTTGTGTTGAGGTTAAGTGGCTTACGAAACTTCTTCGTGACTTACGTGTCACTCTTACTGCTCCTCCTCATGTTTGGTGTGACAATGTTGGTGCGGTCTTCTTATCCTCCAATCCTATGTTTCATGCTCAGACTAGACATGTAGAAATTGACTTTCACTTTGTTCGTGATCTCATTGCTAGTAAAGAAGTTAGTGTTGGAATTTTGTCTTCATCTGATCAACTGGCTGATATCTTAACTAAGCTTCTCTCTAAGCAGCTGTTTTATCATTTTGCTTCCAAGCTTTGGCTTTCTTCTTATCCTTCAACTTGTGAGGGGCATATTAGATTATATTTGTTAGTTAAGATTATATTTTATTAATTGTATCTTTATCACTTGTATATATATAAGACTAGTAACTTGTATTACCATAATCACTTTTACTCAATACTAAAACAACTAAAGGCTTTTCTCATTTATCTTATTTGTATGAAATTCCACATACCCAACTAAACAATCATAATTGATTTGTCAATGTTCTATTACTCGAAGAAGGCATACATGTCGTCCCATACTTCCGGTTTCCAAATATAGAAATGTATGTAAGCCGAAAAGTGGCAACTAACTAATTAGACACACGATCAAGATTCATGAAGCATAATGAGCAAAAGATTACAGATGAAACCCCAATGCCATTAACCCCCATCCCGAAATACTAACAACTAGTAAAGCAAGCATTTCCATCTCTACCCTCCAGTGAAAAGCAAAATAAAAGCCCAAAGCTAGACAACCCAGTTTCATAAAAAAGATGAAAATAGATCTCCCGTCCCAAATCTGAAAGAAAATGAAAAGAAATAGTAACCCGTGAAGTTGATGATGACTTATCGGTGCATACCAGGTAGTTCGTCTAACTACAAAGCAAAAGCATGAGGAACTATAAATAACCTATTTCTAGAATCAGAAGATGGCCACACCTTCGTTAATTTAGTATGTAGTCTTGGAAGTGTCACCGTGAATTCGCTCCTGATGATTGTTCATTTTTGTACATATTATAATTCGTGTTAGTGTCTCTTTATTGTAACAAGGGGTTTATTTTATAGTTTGGTAGTTAGTAAACTAACCTTTTTTGTACAGTACTTTTCCTTGTATAGTTTGAATTGTATTTAAGCTCACTTTGAGCTTCATTATGAATAACAGAGAGTTAGATAATTTTTCCTCTCTTCATATTCTTCATATGGTATCAGCGCCACACAGAGCTTATTGGTAACCATTTTTCAGTTATTCTTGTGCAAGATCTTGATTACGAAGAAGTTGTTCGATTGCAGCTTGATGATGACGACGAATCTAAAGAAAGATTTTGAAAATCCAGGTGTGAGTCTTGTAACTACACCTTTGAATGGTTTCAATTACAGGACATGGAGCACTTCTATGAAGAAAGCTCTAGTAGCCAAACACAAACTTGGTTATATTACTAGCAAGATTCAAATTCTAGATGAAGATGTGGAAGATTATAAGTGCCAATACCATGGTAGAATCTTGAATTTTGAACTCTTTGACGAAGGATCTTCACGATGCGTTCCTGTATGTGTCTTCTACCAAAGACCTATGGGATAAGCTTGCCAAAAGATTTGGTGATTCAGCAAGACTGCAAGAGTACCAGATCAGGAGGGAGATTGGGAGTATTTCACAAGGTAACTCCAACCTTTCGATGTACTTCACAACTTTATGCAAAATGTGGGATGAACTGCAGTGTATTATACCTGTTCCTCAATGTATCTGTGGCTGTTGCACTTATGATGTTTCAGGCAAGATCATGAAACTTAATGAAAATGCTAAGATCATTCAACTTTTAATGGGATTGAATGAGTCTTACAGTCATGTTAAGAATCAAATTCTTAAGATGGATCCTTATCCAAATATAGATAAAGTATATTCAATGTTGATGAATGTTGAGAGGCAAAAACAAGTTTTTGATTCTTTTAGTGAGACTACAGAAGGGAGTGTGCTTATGGTTGGATCAGGAACAGTAAAGACAGCTCACACAGGGAAAAATAATGGCAAGTAAAAGGAATGGAAAAAGAAAAGGATGATAGAAAGTGTTCTTTTTGCAAAATGAATGGGCATACTAAGGATAATTGTTTTAAGTTACATGGTTATCTGGATTGGTATGTTGATCTTAAGAGATAGCAAAAGAAGACTGGAGGCAAAACAGGACAGGGGCAGGTGAACTTGGCAGATACTCCTTTAGATGACGACGAAGAGGATAATGAAGGATTGAGTATGAGGGCAATGATTCAATAGGAGCTATCAAAATTGTTGAAAGACAAACCTCAATTGCATAACATGGAGAAGGTGAACTTGGAGAAGGTGAACTTTGCAACTGAATTTGCAGGTAATATTTATGCTCTTGACAAGAATATAGGCAATACAAACATGATGAACTCTTGTTGGATAGTAGATATTGGGGCTAGCATACACAATTCAGGGAATGCTTGCTTGTTCCGTAAGTTAGTTCTAGTGAAAGGGAGGTCTATTGTTATTTTGCCAAATGGTTCCATAACGAAGGTTAGCATGATGGGAGATATAAGACTTAGCAAGGATGTTATCTTGAAACGTGTTTTCTATGTACCAAGTTTCAAGTATAACTTGTTATCTGTGAGCAGACTTTTGAAACATAAAGATGGGTTTTTCACTTTCTATCCATTCTTTTGTGTTTTACAAGACCAGAAATCTAAAAGGGTGCTAGCAGTTGGAAAGGTTGTTGGTCATCTATACTATCTTACTGAAACATCGTTTCATGATGATGTACTGAGTGCATTTGCTCTTTTACGAAGAGTTAAAGATAAAATTGATATTTGTTGTTTGAGTAGGGATGTTGAATGCGGTGAAAGAATTACTGATGTTGCTTTTACTGCATTATGGCATAAATGATTGGGACATCCTTCCCTTGAAACTATAAAGAAGTTTCCTTTCCTTAATAAAAGTTTGTTCAATTTTGATACTGCTTGTGATGTCTGTGCAAAGGCTAAACATTCTCGGTTGCCATTTCCCATCAGTATAAGTCATAGTGAACAACTTTTTGAATTGATTCATGTAGATGTTTGGGGTCCATATAAAAGGCCATCTTTAGCAGGAGCCTTTTATTTCCTAATGATAGTTGAAGATTGCAGCAGAGTTACTTGGACTTTTCTTATGCAAACTAAGGCTCAAGCAAGCTCCATCTTAAGCAAGTTTTTTACCATGGTGAAAACAGAATATAATTGTTCTGTTAAAATCATTAGAAAAGATAATGGATAAGAGTTTGTTGGTTATGGTTGTCAGCAAGTTTTTATTGCTCATGGAATTAATCATCAAAGGTCTTGTGTCTATACTCCATAATAGAATGGTAGAGTCGAAAGTAAGCATAGACATATTCTTCAAGTAGCAAGAGCATTGTTGCATCAAGCTCACATGTCAACCAAGTTTTGGGGAGAAGCTATTTTACATGCTACATACTTAATCAATATTTTGCCTACTGTGAATCTGAAGTGGAAAACTCCTTATGAAGTTCTACTAGGAAAGCCACCTGATCTTGATAACTTGAAGGTGTTTGGCTGTTTATGTTATTCCACGGATACAAGCCCACATAAGGATAAATTTGCTGCTAGAGCTTACAAATGTGTTTTTCTGGGTTATGTTGCAGGAAGGAAGGGATACAAAGTTTTTGATGTTGAATCAGGGAAATTACACATCTCTAAGGATGTTACTTTTCATGAACTTTTGTTTCCTTGTGCAGGTCAGCAATTGGAGGAGACTAATGACACCCTAATACCATCACTACAATCGTTGACTGAAGAAGTTGCAGATCACCATATTGCTCCCATTGTTAGTGCCAATCAGAGGGAATATGCACTTAATAAAGATCATGAAGTGATGTCAGTAGCAGATGTAATTTCAGATAGGCCACAACAACTACATCCAACTTCTGAAGGCAGGAGAAGTAGCAGAGAAAGGAGGTTTCCATCCTGGATGTCTGATTATGTAGTGAATCATACCCATTTGTTGATGGACAATGGCAGCAAAACTTGCAGTTCACCTCATCTGCCCAACACTTTTCCCTTTTGCAAGAACATTAAACTCTCAGATGATGTAGCAGAGTTCCTATGCAATGTGACAGCAACAGTAACACCTATAGGTTTTCAAGAGGCTAGTAAAGACGAGAAATGGGTACAGGCTAGGGAATCAAAATTACAAGCTCTAGAAAATAACCACATGTGGGAGCTCACTATGTTGCCTTCAGGTAAGAAAGCCATTGGCAACAAATGGGTTTTCAAGTTGAAATATAAGTTAGATGGGACAATTGAAAGGCATAAAGCTCGCTTGGTTGCAAAGGGGTTTAATCAAGTTCATGGTGAGGATTACTACGATAGTTTTTCTCCAGTAGCAAAGGTGGTGACAGTACGGGTTTTTCTAGCTCTTACAGCAGCTAGGGGTTGGATTTTAAATCAATTAGATATCAACAATGCGTTTTTGCATGGATATCTAGATGAGGATGTTTACATGGTTCCATATGAAGGCTACACTAAGAAACATCAAGGACAAGTTTGTAAGCTTGTCCGATCTTTATAAGGCTTAAACAAGCTTCACAACAGTGGAACACTGCTCTTACAGGTTTTCTTCTGAATTTTGGATTTCAGCAGAGTGTGCATGATAATTGTTTGTTTGTATTTTGTCAAGAAGATTGTTTCTTGATGCTTTTGGTGTATGTGTATGACCTTCTTATTCGTTGAAATTATGCTTAAACCATAGTTCGTCTCAAATCTGCACTTTATGAACAATTCACCATTAAGGATTTAGGTGTGGCCATATATTTTTTAGGCTTAGAAATTATTCAGGATGAGACTGGTATTTTTCTCAATCAAAGGAAATATGTGTTGGACCTGTTAGCAGATGCAGGTATCCATGGTTCTAAGCCTAAGGCAGTGCCTTTTCCAAAAGGTGGTAATCTCCTAGATGTCAATAGTCCTCCATTGTAGAATCCTCAAGAGTATCGTCGTTTGGTTGGCTGATTGTTGTATTTGGGTTTCTCACAGTTCTTACAGCATCCGAGGGAGTTTCATCTTCACCACACCATTCATGCTTTGAAGTATCTAAAAGGTAATCCTTCTTTGGGTCTTCATTTTCCTGCTCATTCGGATTTGTCGTTGTGAGCTTATTCGAATGCGGATTGGGCTTCTTGTATCACGACCAGAAAGTCTTTGACAAGTTTTTGCATCTTCTTGGGTGGTTTTCTGATTTCTTGGAAAACAAAGAGTCAGACCAGGGTTTCTCACAGCTCTGCAGAAGCAGAGTACAGGGCCATGGCGTCTGCTGTCTATGAGCTATAGTGGGTTAGCTATTTACTTGTTGATTTACGGGTTTCAATTTCTCTTCCCATTCCTTTTCATTGTGACAGCAAATCTGCCATCCATATCACTTGTAACCCTGTTTCTCATGAACACACTAAACAAATAGACATTGACTATCATGTGGTGCAGAATCAATACAAACAAGGTTTCATTTCCCCAGTTCAGGTGGTTTCTTCTTTGCAAATCGCCAACCTCTTCACTAAGCCTCTTTCTGCTCCTGTCTTTCACGTTTACTATCCAAGTTGGTTTTGATTGATTTTCATCAAAGTCCAACTTGAGGGGGGGATGTACAGATTATAATTCATGTTAGTGTCTCTTTATTGTAACAAGGGGTAGATTGTAACAAGGTTTTTTTTTTACAGTTTGGTAGTTAGTAAACTAACAAGGGGTAGATTGTAACAAGGGTTTTTTTTTTACAGTTTGGTAGTTAGTAAACTAACTTTTCTTGTACAGTACTTTTTCCTTGTACAGTTTGAACTATATTTAAGCTCACTTTGAGATTCATTACGAATAACAGAGAGTTAGATAATTTTTCCTCTCTTCATATTCTTTATACTTTAAGAGGCAGAGAGTACTTATCTCCTGCTTCTAAATTCAGTTGATCATTTGTAGCTGATTGCTCTTGATCTTCTTCTCCTTCACCAACTAAGAGCGGGGTGCTTATTATCTCATCACCTGAACTTGCAGCTGGCATCTTCTGACACTGCTTCTACATTTAAGCCTTGTACAACTCAGACTCAGACTCAAAATCAAACAAGTAAAACAACTATAAACACTTATTCACTGGTTTCAAGGAACGATGCTTTTTTTTTTAGATTTTGGTGAGTGGCTTTCCTTTCTTTCTTAAAAGTTCACCAAAACTTGTGCATTTCTCTTCAATTATTAGTTGTTGGATTTCATTTTCAGCTACGATTTGTGTAGACAAAGAAACCCAGTTACTTTCTGTAATAGGAAATTTCCAATAACCAAAACAACAGATACAAATGTGATGCTTCAGATAACATTTTAGAAACTTTAAAAGAAACAAAAGAGTGACAATTGTCTTCTTTTAAATAAATGGTGGTTGAGTTCTGATAAGAATAATAGTGAACTTTGGAGGTTTATTTGGTTTTTAATTTAACATGCTAAGCGTATTACTTCAGTTATGTGGTAGTGGATGCTATTGTAGGTCTTTCCTGCTATAGTATAGATCTATAATTTTGGGTCTTTCCTTTTGTACAAAGATTTACTTCTGTGTAAGAGTTTTTCTAGAAGTAGATTTATGGTAGTTTTCCATCTTTAGAAGAGTCTCCTATTTAGAATTTTCTATATATATGATATAAGAGGAATGTAAAGGAGGTCATTGTTTTCTCCAAAACTTTCTTTAGACTTTTACATGGTATCAGAGCCATGGCTAATGATGGGAAAGAAATCGTTATGCCATCGGCTTTTAAAAAGGTGTTTTCAAATCCTTATATGCTGAATGAGAATGATAACCTAGGTAATATTATTACCCAAGTTCAGTTGAGAGGGAAAAACTATGATGAATGAGCACGGGCAATTCGGACTACTCAGTGAGCCAAGAAGAAGCATGGTTTCATTGATGGAACTATTAAACAATCAGAAGAAGATTCCGTCGAAATTGAAGATTGGTGGACAGTTAATTCAATGCTTGTGGCTTGGATTTTCAACACTATTGAGCCCACGCTTCATTCGACCATATCTCATATGGAGAACGTGAAGGAGTTGTGGGAAGATATCAAGTAGAGATTTTCTATAGGAAATGGACCAAGAGTACAACAATTAAAGTCAGATCTTGCGAATTACAAGCAGGATGGGCAGGCCATAGTCATATATTATGGTCGGCTCAAAACAATTTGGGATGAATTGAACAACTATGACCAGATACCGGTGCGTAAATGTGGTGGATGCAAATGCAATCTTACTACGAAATTGGCAAAGAAACGTGAAGAGGAAAAAGTTCATCAATTTTTGATGGGCTTATATGATTAAGGGTATGGAACAGTACGTTTCAATATACTGAGTACAAAACCACTGCCAAACCTGAATCGGGTTTACTCAACAATTGTTCAACAGGATCAGGTAAGGAACATGACACGAACAAGGGAAGAAAAAGGTAGCCCCATGAGCTTTTCTAGCAATTGAAGTTCAGGAAAGGATAAAAGTGCAGTTTGCTCACACTGCAAGCAAGGAGGACATGATGCTGAGTCTTGCTTTCAATTAATAGGATACCTGGAGTGGTGGGGGAATAGACCTCGCTCCAATATGTTTAGATGGGGTGGTGGACACAAAAGTTAGACTGGAAGTCGTGACAAGGGAACCAACTCACGAGCCAATGCTGTGCACGTACCTAGAAGTGAAGGAGAACAAGGAAATGTGACTGATGCAGACAGGATGGGTTTTACTAGACCGAGTGATGAACAATGGAACCAATTGATGGGAATGTTGAGCTCGACCAAGAATAGTAGTAGTAAGAGGTTGTCGGGTAAGCAAAATATTTTGTCTAGATTATTGACACTGGCGCTTCCCATCATATGACAGGAACATATGCTTACCTTAAAGAAGTCCGTGATATCATACCTTGGTTTGTTGGTTTACCTATTGGAGAGAAGACAATGGCGGTCAAAAAAGGAAGTGTTGTTCTTGGAAGGGATTTAAAGCTGCAACATGTTCTCTTTGTTCCCAACTTAAATTGCAATTTAATATCTGTGTCAAAGCCTCTATATGATTTGAGTTTGGTGGCTCAGATTACTAACAAATTTAGTGCTATACAAGACCTAGATTTGATGAGGCTGATTAGAGCGGGTGAACAATGTGAGGGGTTTTATTTTCTTAAGGGAGTAGCTTCAACTCACGCATGCAAAACCATTGATGATGCGTACTTTGAGCTATGGCATAGGGGGTTGGGTCATCCTTCTCCAAAGGTGGTAGAGTTGGTTTTTGAAGTTGGAAGTTCAGCTATCAATTGTAATAAGGCTTGTGATGTCTGTTTTACAGAAAAATAAACCAGGGAAGTTTTCTTTTCTAGTGACAATAAAGCTAAAGAGTGTTTTGATTTGATACATTCTGATTTATAGGGACCTTATAGAGTTCCTGCATCTTGTGCTGCAATTTATTTTTTAACAATAGTTGATGATTGTTCTCTTGCTGTTTGGATATACTTGCGGAACGAGAAAGATAAGGTTGCTTATGTTCTTAGGCAATTTGTTGTGATGATTAAGAGACAATTTGAGAAAAATGTGAAAATTGTTAGAAGTGACAATGGAAGTGAATTCGTATGTTTGAAGAAATATTTTGAGGAGGATGGTATATTGCATCAGACATCATGTGTTAATACACCTCAATAGAATGGGTGAGTTGAAAGAAAACATTGTCATATTCTTAATGTGGCGAGGGCTTTGCGATTTCAAGAGAATTTGTCGATTGAATTTTAGGGTGAGTGTGTACTTGTAGCTGGTTACTTAATTAACCGAATCCCCTCTACAGTGTTGAATGGTAAAACATCATAAGAATTTTTTTAGAGCGCCCCCTTCTTATAAGCATCTTAAAATCTTCGGTTACTTATGCTATGAGCATAATTTGAATCGAAAAAATGATAAGTTTGCAAGTAGAAGTAGAAAGTGTGTTTTCTTCAAGTATCCTTTTGAGAAGAAAGGATGGAGATTATATGATTTGGAGAACGGTGAATATTTTGTCTCTAGAGATGTGGTCATTGTTGAAGCTAAATTGCCTTATGATGAAAAGACTATTACAGATATGGAACTAAATAAAGATATCACTTTGGGCTTTGATGTTGTTGAGGATCAAGAGGAGCAAAGTGAGAAAGAGGAAGTCAATATTGTTATCAATGAGGAAACTAGAAATAGTGATGTTGATGGCATAGTTCAGACTGATGGTATAGAGGAGCATCTTGGTAGGGGACATAGAATAAAGCAGCCCTCAGTTCGCTTGAAAGATTATGTGACTCATGCTATTCAAGTAAGCCCCTCACCAAGTTCTTTCTTCCAATCAAACTCCTCAGGTATTTCTTATCTTATAGCACATTTTGTGAATTATGATAAATTCTCCTTGCAACATCGGTCGTTTTGGCTAGTATTACTGTAGGCCATGAACCTAATACTTATGTAGAGGCAATGAAAAAGGAATGTTGGAGAGAAGCAATGAAAAAAGAGATACAAGCTCTGGAGGACAATGGTACATGGATAATAGAGGACTTGCCTCCTGGAAAGAAAGTAATTGGCAGCATGTGGGTCTATAAAATTAAGTATAACTCGGATGGAAGTGTTGAACGTTATAAAGCACATTTAGTGATACTTGGAAATAATCAAGTTAAAGGAATTAATTATCATGAAACATTCGCTCCAATAACAAAGATGACTACGGTTCGCACTTTTCTTACTGTTGTTGTTGTAAAAGGTTGGGAACATCATTAGATGGATGTACAAAATGCATTTTTGCATGGTCACTTGGATGAAGAGGTGTATATGAAAATGCCTCCTGGTTTCATTTCTTTAATACCAGGAAATGTGTGTCGCCTTTGAAAATCCCTATATGGTTTGCGCCAACTGCCTCGCTGTTGGCTTGCTAAGTTGGCAGCATCCTTGAAGGAGTATGGATTCACATAATCTAGTTATGATTACTCTCTATTCATTTTTTGGGGTGGTCTTATACTTTTAGCTATACTTGTCTATGTGGATGATCTCATCATTTCAGGTAATGATGAAACCGCAGTGCAACAATTAAAGGCTTGTTTAAGTAGATGTTTTCATATGAAGGATTTGGGAAAGTTGAAATACTTTCTTGGGATAGAGGTAACACGTAATTCAAATGACATTTTCTTATGTCAGCGTAGGTACGCTTTGGATGTTCTATATGAAGTAGGTTTGCTTGCAGCTAAACCTGCCAACACTACTCTTGAACAAAATCACGAGTTGACTCTTGCTACAGGGGATGACATTGATGATCCAGGTTAGTTTAGAAGACTAGTTGGGCGTCTGATTTATCTCACAATTACTAGACTTGAGCTGTCATATTGTGTGCATGTTCTTGGTCAGTTTATATAGCATCCGAAGAAGGAGCATTAGGATGCAGCTTTGCGAGTTGTGCACTATTTAAAGAGGAATCCAGGTCATGGTATTCTGCTTCAGGCCAACTGTGATTTGAAATTATATGCTTACTATGACTCGGATTGGGTTGCCTGCCTGTTGACTCGGCTATATTTGACTGGATCTTTTGTTTTCTTGGGACGTTCACTTGTTTCTTGGAAAACAAAGAAGCAACATACAGTGTCTAGATCCTCTGCAGAAGCTGAATATCGCTCTATAACTACTACAACTTGCGAGCTCAAAGGGTCAAAGGGATTATTGGATTCTCTTGGTGTTGAACACTCTGCTCCTATGCATTTGCATTGTGACAACCAATCAGCGTTGCACATTGCCACTAATCCTATCTTTCACAAACAAACAAAGCACATTGAAGTGGATTGTCATTTTATTCGTGATAAGATTCAAAGTGGGAATATTCAGATTGCATTTGTCAAGTCCTCTATGCAACCTGTCGATGTTTTTACGAAGGCTTTGGGTAAAGATCAGTTTGATTTTCTTCTCTGCAAGTTGGGCATTTTTAATCCTCATGCTCCAACTTGAGGGGAGGTATTGGATTCTATTGTCGGTCTTTCTTGCTATAGTATAGATTTATAATTTTGGGTCTTTCCTTTTATACATAAATTTATTTTTGTATAGGAGTTTTTCTAGCGGTAGATTTATGATAGTTTTTCCATCTTTAGAAGAGTCTCCTTTTATTGTATAGGAGTTTTTCTAGCGGTAGATTTATGATAGTTTTTCCATTTTAGAAGAGTCTCCTATTTAGAATTTTCTATACATACGATATACGAGGAATGCAAAGGAGGTCATTCTTTTCTCCAAAACTTTCTTTAGACTTTTACATGTGGGACACCCAGAATGCTTTCTTTGTCCATTTCTTATCTACGGCATCTTACTTTAGTTAGATATTCTTCAGTTGGTTAAAAAGTAGTTGTAAATAGCAAGCTTATCTTTTTGGGATATTGTTAGGGGTGAGCATTCGGGTAATTCGGGCTGAAATTTCACTGTTCCGGCCCGGCCCGAATTACCCGAATTTTTTTTATCCTACCTGGTCTGAACTCGAACTTTTTCTTACCCGAGCTTACCCGACCCGAATTATCCGAAATTTTGTTCGGCTTTACCCGAATTACCCGAAGTTGTTTTTTTTATATAATTTTTTTAAAAAAACCCGAAATTTTGTATTTTTATAACATAATTCGAGTAATTAGGCCGGCCCGAAATTTTTTGGAATTACCTGACCCCAGCCCGAAAATAATGAATTATCCGAATTATCCGAAATTTAAAATTTTTTTATCCGAATTAATTCGGGCCAGGTCGGGCTCACCCCTAGATATTGTTGAATAAGCCTTCATGTTAACAAAGTCCAATTAAAATCAATAATGTTTCAAGTACGAAACATCCCATCTCTTTCGCAGGTATTAATCAATAATGTTTCAAGATAAGAGAGACAATACAAAACGTCTCAT
>JANJEY010000236.1:26607233-26619183 GCA_024703695.1 Erythroxylum cataractarum
TTTATTATGATGCCATGTGAAGTGATTGTAGTGATTGTTCATAGCTCACCCTTATCGTAGGATATGTACCGAAATGACCTGCGGGCGTCCCGATGTGTACCCTGCGGTAAGGGGGCATTACAAGACGAATCGGTTTCGGAAACGGTTTAAGGGATATAACAAAATAAAGATCAAGTTTCGGAATAAGGTACGAATTAAATAGATCTTGATTTTTAGGAAATCAAAAGTCACGAAAAAATTTCATGATTATTCTGCTGGGGTGAGATCAGATCTCAACCTAGTTTCCTAACAATAATATCAGATCCAGGTGTTATTCCTATAATTTGATTAAATTGTTTGCGTGTGATTGATTTTTATAATTTTGGAATTAAATTTCAAAAGGTTAGCAACCAAAATCTGAAAGGTGTTTCAGATTAATACTGTATAAACCCTAAAGCCAATTGATTAAGAATCTAAAATTCTAGATGTATCTTGCTTCAACCTTGCGTCGCTGCCCTCCCTGTTCTTGCTTATGAAGTTAAAATTGGGAGTGCATTAAGAGGCGAGTACAGAAGTAACCACGTCATATTGAACTAATAACGCAGTAAACCTTCAAGCCTCTCATCACGGGTGACACGGTACACACATCCTCATGAGACTGGTTAATCTCAGGGTGAGTTGTCGGCCACTGTACCGCTTCTTGTTGGAAGGTAAGGTGCATGAATAAACATGGACGACGAGATGTTGATGGCGAGACACACTGGAGAAGGCTACGTGATGATGGCAAGATGCATGAGGGAGTTGTAAGACGCTGGAAGAATTTATGTGAATAGTAACTTGTCGTTACTGTTCAAGTAAATTCATGTAATAAAACGGCGAGTCCAGATATTGCGTCGACATGCTCAATCCAAAGAAGCTTCTTGTGATGTCGGATGGCAACGTAGTTCTTTGGGAGCAAGAACCAACGTAGATGGTTGTCGACCGTGGGGAGATGGTGGTGACATGCGAGGCATCTGTTGGAGAAACGTGGGTGAGCTGGAGAACAGATATGGACGACGCAGTGATGGAGGATGAAGCAGGCAACGTGGGAGAATTGTGGTAGCACGTTCCATAGACAAGCGGCTCCATTTCTCCAGCTAATTCTATTAATGCATTTATGGTGATAATCTGTGGGATTCATAGAGAATGACGTGGTCTCAGGGCACGGTTGTGGTCCTGGCATGGTTCTCCTTGGTGCATGATTCAGAAGGTTTGAGTGATCGTTCTTCTGGTCGTCCATCTTCAAGCTATCATGCTTGTCCATCTATGGCCAAGCATGGAGATGCCCATTGAAAGTCATTTTTGGAGCAGTGAAGACAGACGACAGTAGCATTGGCGACTCTACTACTATAGGATATTTTAGACGAAAAGATCTCATTTTTCACGACATTTTATAAAAATGTCACGGATTTGTCAGACCTTTTGCGATGTTTTAGTAGAAAAACATCGCAAAATAAAAACTTTGACGTTTTTCTACAAAAAATGTCTCAGAAAATGTTGCAATTGGTCAGAATTTTCTTGATGTTTTTAAAAACGTCACGAAAAGATCTCATTTTTTGCGACATTTTATAAAAATGTTATAGATTTATCAGACCTTTTGCGACGTTTTAGCATAAAAACATCACCAAATAGAAACCTTGACATTTTTCTACAGAAAACGTCGTAGAAGGCTGACTAAATAGTTGAGTTGCTCCAAGAGCAAAACGGCGTCATTTGGTTTAAAGAATAAACGATGTCATTTTGGTTTTGTTAAAACCTACTCCCCCCAAAAATGACGTCGCGGAAGGCTAACTTAAACTGTTCTGGTTTAGTAGAAAACGACGTCATTTGGTTTTAAACCAAGCGATGTCGTTTTGAATAAAACTTACCCGAGTCCCCCCCTCCCCCCACCCCAAAACGATGTCGCAGAAGGCTAATGTCCCTATACTGGTTCAGGTGCAAGTCGTTTTGGTTTTGATAAAACCTACTCGAGTATCTCCTCCCCAACTAACGTTGTCTCCCCCCATCCAAACAAAGTGACATTGTCTCAACTTCTGTGTTAATTAAAAAATGCCAAAGGTAAGTCTTTTTTCATTATCCTGCCTGCTTCTTTCACCTTTTCCCTCTCTCTCAAGCCACTTTCTACCATTGATTTGTCTTCTCGTTGTTGACATTTGCGTGGCAGGTCTTCTCCAATCGGAGTGTTTCTGTCTTTTGGTGGAGGTAAGTCATTCAAAATTTGTGCTAGACAATTTAATCTAATTTCGAGAGTGTTTTTGTGTTTGTTTCGATTATATGTGGTGCATTTGGATTTGCATTGTGTTATAGTATATTAAGGAAAAAGACATTAATTCCTTAGGTGAATTGGGATAAATCTTTAACATTCTGCCTTTAAGAAGTGTTCGACGAAAGTTCATTCATTTTCTTAATGTGATATAATTTTTCAATAGTTTTCTTCCCCACATTCGAGATGTACTGCCTCATTATTAGTCTACTTTTCCATATTTAATTAGACATTAGGGTTCTTACAAATTATTATTTCATTTTCAAGAGCTATTGAGTGAATCCATCAGTTCAAGAGGGTTTTATCCAAGTATAGGCATTTCCTACCCTTTTCAGCATCACGATATTCCAATTCAACAAGTATGCATGTACTCCAAATTATTGAACTAGTAAATTTATTAATCCATTACAGGTTTTCAACAAACTTTTACTTATTTAAGATGTTTTGTTTTTAAAATGCACACATTTGATAATGCTCTCAAAAGTGTATTTTATTTTTAACCCACCATGTTAAGTCTATTTTCGTTAGGATATGCAGCACAACTCATAATATATGTGGACACATACACACACACACACACACACACACACACACACATATATATATATATATATATAAGCTTGAATAGAAATATATTATTTTTATCTTTTATTAATATGTAGTATTATAGACAGAACAAACACTATTTAACCTAGAGAATTAGATAACAGGCACAATAACAAACTATGTTGGACATGTGTTCAAGAACTCTTTATAATGTTAGAAATGTTTGTTTAGATAAGTTAATATCATGTGTTATGTTGAACATATGACTCAACGTTAATGCTGCCATTGATTTTAATAACTTATGTGTTGTATATTTTTACATATTTAACAAATAAAAATAGCATTATTCTCCATAGGTTCGAGTCTATTCTTGCTACTACTACTGTCTGAGTAGGTGTGGTTGTGATAGTTGCAATGTATGCTTCACATAACTAATGAGGACTGCAACTTAGACTAAACCAAAGTTCCAACAATATTGTGAAAACTTCAGCTTATTCATGATTTGGATGCTCACTTGGACAGAAAGAGTTCCTTGGCTATTTTTTATGTATTCTCTAACTAATTTAGTTCATTTCTAACTTATCTAAATGTTAAGCAAGTTGATATAATCAATAGAACTAAAAGTTTGTTGTATGGTTATAAATTAGAGGAGTTAGTTTGCACCTCTGTACAGTTATAAAAACAAAAACATTTTTTGAATTGTAAGTTACTTTTACTTGTTTATTTTGGTAAAATCATAGAGGTATAGGTAAAATCATATTGTAAACTTGGCACTTACTAGTTTCTTCTTGTTATGTTTTTCATCTATTTGGTCGTGGCCATCTAGTTTTGTTTAATTGCAACGTGATTAGCAGAACCCTTGTCCCAACTCACTGGTTGTTTAGGCTAGTATTACTTTTACTCTAGCTTTTGATCTTGTCTGAATTGAGATGTCCAGTCAGGTTATTAGGAATTTATCCTTGTTACTTATTTTTACATTTATAAAAGATTATTACCTTCTAACAAAAAAAAAACAGCAACAATAACTGTAAAATGTAACAGTATAAACTGCTGATAGTGTATGCAACAAAGCAAAAGGATAAATGGATTCCAACACTGAAGTTTTATTCTAAAGTGAAGGAGTTCTAATATGTACAAAAGTTAAGTCAGAGAGCAACTTAGCTTGAGGAATCTCATTTAACCACTCTCTTATTTCTAGAATTTTAAAGAACAACTTCAAGTGACATTATCAAACAAGTAGGTGAATGACACATGCTATATGGTAAAGCAAATCTAGTTGACTACACTAATTAACTTCGCTACCTAGTTTTTATAATCATTATGCTTAGTTTCAGCAGATCTATATTGCATATAACAATTACAAGGCAACAAGAATTGATAACACTATTTAACTCCATTATTGAGTTTAGGAAATGTAAAATATGAATATGCTTAGTTTCAGCAAATTCATGTAATAATACAAAGTTAGGAGGAATAATTTCAGCATGAGGAATGTGTCTCAATTGTTGATAATTCCTAAAAGGTTAAATGATTGTGTGGAAACTTTTTCTATGAAATGAGACAAGTTTATAAACTTTTAGGGTCATTTAGAGGGGTTTTTAACAAGAGATTTTCCTAATGGAATAAGAATAATACAATCATAAAGTTCTTACCCCAAAAACCTATCAATTAAATCTATCATGTTCCCTAAGAGACTCTTTATTCTAAACCTAGCCTAATGTACTCATAGTTGTCTTGTAGATAAGAACACATATATAGATTCTTTTCTTCATTCTTCATTTCATTTATTTTTAATATCATATTTGAAAACAATGTAGTTTTTGTGACACCTATTGATCAAAAAGCTTTTCATTTTTTGAATTAAATATGATGGACAATTTCAATGAGGTTTATCTTGTTCAATTGTTTATGCTAAATTTTATTGAACATTATTTTGCTACTAAAAGACAAGTATAGTTAAATGTATTGTGTGGAAAAATTGTTTTTCTATGAAATGAGACAAGTTTATAAACTTTTAAAGTAATTTAGAAGGGTTTTCACAAGAGATTTTCCTAGTGAAATAAGAATAATACAATCATAAAGTTCTTATCCTAAAAACCTATCAATTAAATCTATCATGTTCTATCCTAAGAGACTCTTCATTCTAAACCTAACCTAATGTCTCAGAGTTGTCTTGTAGAAAAGAACACATATATAGATTCTTTTCTTCATTCTTCAATTTATTTATCTTTAATATCATATTTGAAAACAATGTAGTTTTTGTGACACCTATTGATATGTAGCTTTTCATTTTCCTAATTAAATATGATGAACAATCTCAATAAGGTTTATCTTATTCAATTATTTGTGCTAAATATACATTCAATTGCTGAAGTTTAGTTCTAATTTATCATGCTTTATGACAGATACTATTTCCAAGTGTGAGGAGGAGATAGTTAAAGAAGCCATTGGAAAATAAGAAGGAGTTATGCTAACTTATAAGTATGAAGTTGCTGGATTGATAATTGGTTTGTTTGCTTTCATACTATAGCTGTTGAATTAGCTATATGAAATGCCATTTTTTCTCTATGCATTTCCACTAAAGTAAGGATCCTGCATTCATACATAAATAGAGAAATGAAATGTCATATTTTACTTAATTTGTTTAATGATTTTTTTATTACCCTCTCCCTAGTTCTCCATATAGTTTATCAAATAATAATACAAATTATACATATTAGTATATGTATAGGAAAGTTAATATTTCTACGGATGTCTTAGCTTGGATTATGTATTTATCAAAATCTTCTTTTAATTTTTCTAAGTTGTTAAACAATGGTTTAGGCCTTTCTTTATCTACGACTCTCATAGGTAGTTAGAATTCTTAGAAACTAACCTAATATACAACTCTCATATCTATAACTCTCATTACTAGTCGCAACACTATACAACACTTGTTGGTGCAATAATGCAGAACTAGTAGCTACTACATTGACCACACTGAGGTGCAACAATGTAGCGCCTGCTAGTGTTGCCTGCAACAACACGTGTTAGTGCCCGGAATGCTTCAGGCAGCACCAACAGGTACTGAAATGCGGCAATTCCTTATAGATTTTCCCTTCATAGTAATTGTTTACTATAAATATTGTTTTTAAGTTATGGTTGATTAGCCACTAATAAAACATAATGTTCTCATTCATATATTGGATTAATAGGCATTTCTTACTCTATGGATAAGAGTTGGATGAACAATATTAGGATTTCCCGTGAATAGATTGATGGAGTGAGAATGTTTATGAATTTTGTGGCTGAAAAAAAGGGCAAAGAGTGAAATTTCATGCCCTTGTGCACGTTGCGTAAATTGTTATATGAGGTCTCAAAGGAATGTTTATGAACATTTAATGCAATTTGGCATGGACCAATCATACACCTACTGGGTTTTACATGGTGAACTACCAAAATATAAATTTATCTCTAGGAAAGAAAGGCTTGACGCTGCAAATGTAGTTATAGATGGGACGAGCAATGATATTAATGAAGGTGATGGTGAAGAGGAGGATGATGGGATGCAAGATTTGTTTGATGATGTGGGTACTTTCTTAAATGATTGTCCAATTAATCAGGATGGAAGGAGTCCTCATACAGGCATTTATGGGTGCCTTTTATGAATTGCTGAGTAAAGCAATTGAAGAGTTGTACCCCAAATGTACAAACTTTTCAAACTTATCATTTTTAATAAAGTTGTTTCACTTGAAAGTATACAACAAGTGGAGCAATAAGTCATTTGACATGTTACTTGCTCTACTAAGGGATGTATTACCTAATTGTAAATCTTTGCCAAAGTCCTATTATGAAGCAAATCAATTTTTACGAAGCCTAGGTTTAGGTTATGTGTCAATACATGCATGTAAGTACGATTGTTCCCTATTTTGTAAAGAGTAT
Organism: Erythroxylum cataractarum; assembly: GCA_024703695.1. Classification (NCBI taxonomy): domain Eukaryota; kingdom Viridiplantae; phylum Streptophyta; class Magnoliopsida; order Malpighiales; family Erythroxylaceae; genus Erythroxylum; species Erythroxylum cataractarum. The sequence continues at coordinate 26,613,982 of JANJEY010000236.1, forward strand.
GGGGACTTGGAAAGTTGACCCCAGTGTGGAACATCAAGATGGAGAATTAATGATGGCAAGGGTAAGAAGATACCTTATAAAGTATTATGGAACTTTCCATTAACGTCTAGATTACAACAATTATTCATGTCAAGTAAGACCGCTAAACAGATGATGGGGCATAATGATAGGCCTAAAGGTGACAGTAATACTATGGTTCATCCTTCTGGTGGAGAAGTTTAGAAGAGATATATCCTAAGTTTTCCAAAAACCACTTAATGTTAGATTAGGCTTAGCAACAGATGGATTCAATCCACATGGAAATTTGTCATTTTCATATAGTGTGTGACCTGTTGTTCTCTTAGCATACAATTTACCCCTTGTATGTGTGTGGATGAGTCATTCTTTATGCTATCGTTGGTTATTCTAGGTTCGAAAGCGGTTGATAGAGACACTAACGTCTATATGAGACCACTAGTAGATGAGTTAAATGAGTTATGGGAAGATGGTTTTGATGTTTTAAAAGGAGAAATTTTTTGAATGCATGCAGCTTTAATGTGGACTATCAATGACTTTCCAGCCTATGGTACTATTTCTAGGTGGAGCACAAAAGGCTATAAGGCATACCCTATTTGTAACAAGCACACTCCTTCTTGTAAGTTAAGAATTAAGATTGGTTACTTAGGCCATCGTCATTTTCTTCCTTATGATCATCCATAGAGAAAAAGGAATAAATTTGATGTTAAGAGTGATCATCTACCTATACCTAACTTACCAGATGGAGATGATATGGTGGAACAATTATGTCATGCGCAGAATATAAGTTATGGAAAGCACCCCAGCAATAAGAGGAAAAGAAGATTTGAAGGAGAGTTTAATTAGAATAAAAAATTATTCTTTTTGATCTACCATATTGGCATAAGTTAAGATTAAGGCATAAACTTGATGTCATGCATATTAAAAAGAATATTTGTGACAATATCCTTAGTACTTTGATGAATGTTGAAGGTAAAACCAAAGATACAATCAAGACTTAGCTTGATTTGGAAGATATGAATATTCGATAAGAATTACCCTTGATAAGAGCAGCTGATGGAACTATTGTAGCAAATCCTCCAACATGCTATATAATGTCTTCTGATGAGAAGAAGAAGTTTTGTGAGTCTGTAAAGCAAGTGAAGTTTCCAGATGGTTATGCATCGAATATATCTAGATGTGTTAATGTTAATGAAAGGAAGATTATTGGACTTAAGTCTCATGATTGTCATATACTGTTACAAAGCATTCTTCCATTAGGCATGTGTGCCATCTTGAATGAAGATGTGATAGGTATTTTAATGAAGTTGGGGGACTTCTTTTACCGAATTTGTAGACGACGTTTGAATAAGGATGCCATACAGAAGATGTTTCATGATATTATTTTAATCTTATACAAACTTGAAATGATATACCCACTGGCATTCTTTGATGTCATGGTACATTTGGCTATTCATTTTCCAAATGAAGCCTTACTTGGTGGACCAGTTACGTATAGATGGATGTATCCAATTGAGAGGTATTATTTAAATTTATCCTTTATTCTTAAAACTTAACTAAATAGTGGCTTATCTAATTAGGGTTAATCATTTGTTAAGATTCCTAGGTACACTAAAGGGATTTGTTAGAAATAAAGCATGTCCAGAAGGGTCAATTGCAAAAATGTATGTTATTAAAGAGTGCATGACATTCCGTTCAATGTATTTAAAAGGAATTGAAACCAACTTCAACGTGCCAGAGCAAATCAATGATATGGTTGATGGTAGTGACATATCAGTGTTCTTCTAACAATGTAAGTCAATTAGTGCTGGCAAAACAATTACTCTTCCTACAAATGAGCTAGAGATTGCACATTGGTATATGCTTATGAATTGTCATGAGGTTAGGCCCTTTATTGAGTAAGTTTTTCTAACCTTTTTTCAAATTAAGTTATGTCATAAGTAGAGACATTTCATATAATTTTGATTGAATTTATGATGACCCATAGTGAGCACATGGATAAGCTGAGGCAACAAAGTCCATTGCATGTTGACAGGAGACATAGAGAACATTTTTCTTCATGGTTAAAGCATCGGGTGAAAAGAAGGTTTGTACGTTGTTTACACTAATAATTATATATTATTAACTAATTTTCATTTCTTGTTATAGATGACGACATTAACTAGATCCCGTGAAGGAAACATGTTTGAGTCTTTGTATGTATTAGCATGTGGACCTCATAGTTTGGTACAAAAGTATACTGTATGTAATACAAATGACATGCAATTTCACACTGAAGCTTGTGATCTGCATAGGATTACACAAAATAGTGGCGTTGCAGTGTTAGGAAATTATGGGGGAGATAATATTACATTTTATGGGATGCTAACAGATATTATCAGGCTTGAATATGTTAGGGGTAAAAGTGTTGTGCTTTTCAAATGCAAATAGTACGATCTTGGAAATTCGAATATGAGGGTCTACGACATTCTAAAAAGCATCAACGTAACTAAGTCTTGGTTCAAGGATGACCCATTTGGGCAAACCAAGCAAAGTAAGTTTTTTTAGTGGAAGATTTGTTACTCGGTTCAAATTGGCGGATTGTGCAAGAATGTGAAGTTAGATGTGCGTATGATATCCCATTGCATGTTAATGAAGAAGATGCAAATGACGTTGAGGAGTCTTCTGAAGTTCCAGTGGAAGTCAAAGAATGTTCCTTAAAGTTTTTAGATCGAAATGATATTGCATTTGATATAATAAATAATGTTGTATTGAATTCCTAGTAGCGTTTGAATGAATTAGAGACAAACAGTAGTGAGAACAAATGTGATATTGTATTCGAAGAGTCCACCGATGACGATGATGAATAAATTCTTATTATGCACTTGAACCTTGGTTGTTTTATCTTCATTATTGAAGAACATTCTTATTATGCATGTAATATTTGTGTTTGTTTAAGGTAAGTAGTAATTAAATATGTTGTGAACTAATGGACGAGTCTTATTCTGAAATCAGTTAACTTTGTACGTGGTGTCCACTACTTATACGAACTTAATCATATAACAAGCTGATTAGGTAGGCTAATAAGTCTTAATGAAAATACTGGTTGAAGACTGAATCAAAGTTGCATATTTGTTGAAAGTAATAAAGAAATATCACAAGTTGGGGATGCCTAAAGATGAAGAGATCCTGAACAAAAATAACCTTTGTACCTCTAAATGGAGTGTGGGTACAAGCTTCTTACCTTTAAATTTGTTGAATAGACCAACAATATACTCATCAATAGCATCAACCATGTAGAGGACTTCATAACCCTTCTTCTTCAACTTCTCAAGGAACTTATCTGCAGTGTTTGATGCCACCAATAATTATTTCACTCTCTTCACTTCATATAGTTGCATTATATGTTTATGAATTTCGTTCCTATAGCCTTTTATCCATCTCAATTGATAACTTCAACATTGCAAATTACTGTTATATTTTAGGTTGTTATTCCTATGGGTTCAAAAGATCTATCAGTTGTGGTTTCATTTACAGTGGAGCAATATCTAGAGGTAATTATCCTTTTCTGCTTTTGTTTTATTTTGGATTTCAAGTTAGTTGTTGGCTTTCCTTTGAATGGTTGATCTTGTAGTTGACTTGGTCTCTTCGATTGAATCGAGGTTGAACTTAAATGTTTGTTTAGCTTGGGCTGTTTCTTTATAAAAATGTTGGTGTTGGTCTGATTCATCTATACTTTTACGATTGTCTCTTTTGGTTTGTGGTCATGTAGATTTTACGAGTAAAATGAGTAGATTCTCTGTCTTTCCTCCTTTTGACTGCTGGTTTTGTGTAGTCGACAATGTGTTTGTTGAGTTGCGGTTTTGATTCTTTTTTCCATTCCTTTATAACCTTAGCTTATTCTTGGTTGTTATTAGGTTGTGACTCACACTAGGAAGGGAAGTGAACCCTTATAGGCCTTGTCCCCTAAACCTTATTACTGAGCTACTAGCTCTGGTGGACTTCAGAATCTTATTTTGATCCAATGGTGACTAGCTTATATTGAACTCATTGAAAATTAACATAGTTCGATGTTACAATTTCTTAGTTGTATCTCCCTTCCTTAAGAAGTTCCTCATCATATTTTCACTAGTTTGCTCACATTACTTAGTAAAACCAAATGTGAGGACCAATATATGTGTATATTATTTAGAATTAAGATTGTGGGCTATAGCCTACTGATATATAAGAGGCTTATATTTTACAAATGCCTAGTTTCTTTTTGGATAAAATTAAATAATTCTTAAAAATTCCTAAAATTAGGTCTTATAGTAATAATATGCACTCACATATAGGTGAAAGAAAGGGCCTTAATCTATAGCCCTAATATAGATGAGATCCATACATTTAGTTAATCTATTACAACTAATACAATTATATGAATTTTATCCTTATAGATGGAGAGTCTTAACAACTTGTGGAAACATCTAGAGTGAGTTCATTAGTATGTAGGAAGAGTTTGCATCAACTCCATGTAATAGTAATAGGTTATCAATAAAGGATATATTGAAGATCCTCATTTTTTGCACTTATTATGGAACGTAAACTTAGGATTCTCTCTGATGCTATGATATGTTAATCTTGTAAGTACTGCAATGAATAAAGTTAAAAGGTATAGTGACGGGGTCATTTTGGCTTAAACATTTTTAGTCTATGATGATTTGAGATGGTTCTCCATTAACCAATATACTGAAGGAAGTGATGGCAGTGATAGGTTACCAAAAGCTTTATAAAGCTTTATTTAATGGAGTCAAAAGCTTTATGAAGGTCTATCTTGAGTGCATAACTCCTATAGATTAATTTCTCTAGTTGCCTTTAAAAAATTCTTAAGTAGAAGGAATATTGTCTCCTATTTTCTTCCCTTTAAAAAGGGATCCTTCAGAAGATTTGATAATGGAAACTAAAACTTGTTTTAATATTGAGGCCAAAAGCTTGAGATGATTTCTTATAAAGTATTATACTAAGAAATAGTCTTCTACTCCTTTAAGATTATGGGATTAGGAGGTTTGGAACTAGGATATATGTGTTTATTTAGCTCTTTCAACATTTATCCTTTATAGAACTCTTATATTTTTTTATTTACTTTAAAACTTGCATTACCTTTTTAATGTCTTGTATAAAGATTGGGGGGAAGGTCTGAGCTTGTTCCTTAGAGATTACTTTAGGTAA
>JANJEY010000236.1:26620570-26630788 GCA_024703695.1 Erythroxylum cataractarum
ATGCATATATGAAGGAATACCTCATAGTATATTATTAACAAGTCATAATGTTAATACATGAATCACAAATATCCATTTGCCTAGGGCACATTACTAACATATGCAGCAATCCAATTATGCACGAGCAATCCTATGAAATCCCAATCTAGCACATCCTATACTAATTTACTATTCTACCCTTCTAATTGAGGGTGGGATGTTACACTTTATGTTTATGAATTTTGTTCCTATAGCCCTTTATCCGTAACTATTGATAAATTTAAAAGTGCAAATTACTGTTACATTTCAGGTTGTTTTGCTTAAGGGTTCAAAAGATCCTTCAACTATGATACCATTTCCAGTGGAGCAATATCTAGAGGTAATTAGTCTTTGTGACAGTATATGGATACTTGATTGAGGAAGCACATAATTATGTTGTTACATTGTTAATGCCTATTTCCTTAACTTTACATATACAAAACTTTAAATTTTTTAAGTTGTTTGTAGATTATCTAGTGTTCTGGATGCTTTTAAGTCAAATATTAATACCTAGATGTTGTTGGGAGGACTGTGCTGGTATTGGAGAAGTATTTTGGTCATTAGAACAATATGGTCATCTTGCTATACTGATCAGTGACCTAAAAGTACAATAGGGAATGGCAAATCAACTTTCTTCTACTTTGATAACTGGAACAAATTGGGAGAGTAAATGAAACTTATGATTAACATATTGCACATCCCTTTCAACATATCTGCTTTGTTTATCTCATCAATTTATTATATAATGAAGTTTTATTATATAATAGGCATAAATTGCTCCAACCTATTAGCATTAGGTTGTTTAGGAACCAAGCTTACAAAGCTCTTATTCCATTCTTTTTAGAGAGTTCATTTCAAGAAAAACTATTTCATTGTTTCTGTAACTTCCACCACAGGAAATCCTTTTTTTTTCGAAAAATTTTCACATTGTAGCCATCTAAACTAGGAGATTTGCTAGGATTCATAGAGAATAATGCTTCTTTGTTCTCTTCTCCAGTTATTTCCTTGATAATTTCTTCCTTATCCTCTTCTGATATATGTTTAATTCCCTTTAAAACACCTTTTGGAATAACCTCTGCTTCATCCTCTTTCCTATATTACTTGCTAAAATACTCAAAGTTGATTATTTTCTTTTACTTATGGTCTTGATGTTTCTAACTTGTTTAATATTCCAGGAATTGAATGTGATTTTTGTTCCTTCTTGCTCTCATTGAATTCATGAAGTATTTTATGCATCTCTCCCCTTTCTTCAGCTAAAGCAACCTTGATTTTTGTCTCGATATGTTATTTATGTCTTCTAGAGTCATGTTATAGTTTTTGATCAATTTTGCTTCCTCTTTTCTTAACTTTTGTCCCTTAGTTCTTATTAACACTCTCTTTTTGTAACACACTCTATACAGAACCTATAACCTATAACCGCCCATATACAGAAGAAATTCAATGCATAGGTGATAACAATGGAATTTAATTTTGAAAATTATTAGGTCCCCTTTATTGTGAAAGGTTAATTTGTTAGCCTATTATACTATTTGGATCCAAGAACGTTTATCACACTTGACATTTTATATAGCTTGCAATTTTCTCGAAAGATAGGTTAGTATTGGTAATTAAAAATGATATGATTAATTGTCTTTGCCTCTTGTTGTATAAGGAATATAAAGTATTTCTTCTTATATAAAATTAAGTCAATTGTGTTTAGTGTCATTTGTTTGATATCCAACCATAATATAAATGAGGCTTAGGAAGGTTGTAAGGAAACTAGACCATTTTAGACAATGGAATATACTGATGTTCTTTTGTGAATATTTCCATATATGATTTTTTATTAAAGGACCTGAAGGAATGCCTTAGCAAAATGGTTGCATCTTTGTTTTATGAGATAAGATTGTACCTTGGTAGGTTGAACTTGATCAATGAGAATCCTTGGGAGTTGACTATTGTCCAATTTCACAAATTTCCTTAGATGACTTTTGCAACCTTAGTCCCAATTTCTATAAATTAGTGCCATTTAGGAAGTAAGAATGAATCCATTGACTTACAAGAACTCGTCATCTTTTAGCAGCTTCCATATTAAGCAAATCAACATTAGTACCATAAGGTAATGGTATTCTTATAACCTTTCACTTGTGAAAGTTTATAAGAATACCATTACCTAATAGAAAAAACTCTGGCTCAATTCCTCGTATTAGATAGCCCATCCCAAGTCTACCCAACCTAGATATCAATCATACGATTGCCTTATGGTTTACTTTCATATAATGTTGGATATGATTAGATTGAGTTTATAACCTTTCTAGACATGTTTTCCCTCTTGTTCCACTCCATTAACAGATTATGGCAGTCATACATGTCAACTACCAACACTGACATCTTTTATTGGCCTCACCCTCCTTATTTTCTCAGTCACTCCTATTGTGCATTAACTTCAATTTAATCCTTCTTTTATACCTCATTCACCAAGGTTTACGACAAAATCCATTAGTTTATTTTTCACTTTCCCTAAAAATTGATAATAATGAATAAAGCAAAAGTTGCAAAAGTATGCAATGGTGTTCAATAATTTTATCATCCAAACAAAGAACAGGAAAATTATACAAGCTTGGTAGGTAATATTGTTATCCAATCAGAAAATTAAGATGATATCTAAAAACCCTTTCTTGGAAACTTGTCTTATAAGCTGTTGTATTATGGAATGATTTGAACATGATTATTCAACTGTAACACCTAAGCCACCTCCTGTTTTCTTCAATTACACTCATTGGTTCGTACCTATATAATGTTAAGGTACTGCTTTTTGAATGTTTCATGTATCCTTAGAAGTGTTGTTTTGATTGTACATAGACAATAATCTATAAGCAACACATATGTATTTTTTTGTGCAAATAAGAAATCAAGCTATGTGAAGTATATCATGGAAGTCATTTTCGTACTTTTTCTTCAGAAGTTTGGTGGTAATTCAAATGTTTGTTGCTTTATTTTTTCATAATGCAGAGACTGTAACCTTAGTTTAGTAGTAATTGGATATTGCTTCGTTTTTATCAACTATCTTACTTGTACATTCTTGTATTTTGTATTCATACCCACTTGTAAATCAACTGAAGAAGTCTAATTAGGGTATAAGTAAACGAAATACAAAAAGGTTTTAGTGGCAGACATATAAAATGAAAAGAAGAATAGGATCTGATTCTATAGTGATGCAATATAGAAAATAAGCTTGTGAAGAGTAACAAGCATATTGATGTCTGATGTTGGCAGATTTTTGTGAATTGACATGTTATTGATGTATAGATAGTCGGTTGAATTGGCATATTGCTAGTTATTGATGTAAAGATTGTTGAACCCCAAACCTCTATTGGAATTTAGAACTATTATATGTGAAATGTTGGAAGTTAAAATATGGAAAATGTAGTTTGAAACATGTTCACTGAGTATGCTTCGGTGTTTTAGCCATAATCTTTTCTGTAGTAATCCAAATGAGATTATTTTTAATTTAGAGTAAACTATAGGCATAGTGCTACAAATTGTCTGATGAAATTGAGTTTTTTAATTAATCTATAAGAATATCAATTTCAGGATGGAAGTTGAGCACAGAATATTGTTTCAGTATAGGAATAGTTCAGAAATGTTTGAGATATAACTTTTAGATTTCTAAACCAAATTGAACGATTTTGGTGTTATTAGAAACTTAAGACAGTGAGGAATATTTTTCTAGAAGGAAGTATTATCAAATTCCTTCAATTTTTCCATGAACATTAGTTAAGGACTTATAAGTATAAGGTATTAGTTATAAAGACAAAAGAAGGGTAAATATAGAAAGGCTAGTTAATTATAAGGTTTTGATGGATTATTTTTGGAGCTAGTAGTATGTAAATGATTGTAGGATTTTATCATATGATTCAATTGAAATAAAGTAGTCTTGTTAGAGTATATATGTATGAGGGCATTTTGGGGAGAACACTTAAACATTAAGGTTACAAGGCATCAAAGGAAGGGCAGACTGGTCATTCCACAATCATTAATGCAAAAAATGTAAGGAAGAGGCAAAAACGTGAGTGAGAGGAGAGAAAGAAGAGAGAGTCGTAGAGAAGAGAGACAGGAGAGAAAAAGAAGCAAAGCTAGGTTTCAACTTTGCTTCGTTTTCAAGAAGGAATTTGTGGTTGCTCAAGAAGGGAAAAAGGTAAAAGAAGATGAGAGCTTCCATTAGAGCCAACAAACACTTCATTTGGTGAAGATTCAAGGTAAGTTGGATTTTAATCTTTGGATTTTTGAAAGAGTTTTGGTTCATATAGCTTAATAAATGTATGGGTTTAGGAATTCTAGGATCAATTTTATGAATATGTTCTTATGGGTTCTCCAATTGGAATTCCTATTGAATGGGGGATTTTGCCTTTGATGAAGGAAATCAAGAGAGGCAAAATGAGCAAGAGTAGAGGCTTTTTGAGCAAGGTTTTCAAGCAAGAAAATTAAGGTGGGTTTCATGTTTATAATTGAATAATGAGTTATTAAAGTTTTTCCAAATCAAAGAATAAAATGATTTCAAGCACTTCATAAATGTGCATATATTGTTTCTAAATGATTTAAAGAATTTGCTTACATGTGTTTATATGCTTAATTGATTGGATTTGAATTGTTGTGAATGTGGAAAAAAGCATTGTGATGTATGACCATGTTATGCCATTGAATTGTGTCATGGCATTTTGAATAAAGAAGAAGTATGAGAATATGAAATTGTGATTGAATTGAGCATGAAAGTTGATTGTATTTGGGCAAGAGTGGAACCGTTTCATAGTCACGTGCATGTCTATATAAAACCTTCTCTCAGTTGCCTGCTTGTGGCCTACGAGATCCGAAAAATAGGCTCATTTCGTTCACGGAGTAAACTTCGATTTCTTTGTTTGTTTCATGGAACCCTCGAGCTATTTGTTTTGCATTACATCTGTGAATTGTCAAGTTGATGCATACATGCTTTGTATTATTGTGAATTGGTTGAGAACTATGCTTTTCTTGAATTCAATAAGAATTTTCTATGACAAATGAATAATTTCAATGGTTGTGCTTGTTTCTCGGTTATAAGCATGTTACCCATGAGCTTTCAAGCTCACCCCCACTCTCCTTCCCCTATTTAGGTGATGACCAAGAGACTGAGTGCAAGAAAGTCAAGACATTAATCTGAAGTTGCATGTTTTGCTTTGTTTTAGAGTAGTTTATGTAAAACAAGGCTTCAAATGTATTTCGAGAATTATTGGGTTTTGCATTCTTTGTATTTTGGATGTTGATATTGATGATGTAATGTGACTTGGAAATGCCATTAAAGTTTGTAAAACTCTTATTTTATGATGTTAATGAAATATTAATTTGTGTATGGATGAGGTGGAGTTGAAATGTGAAGTAATTAAGGATGAGGTTAAGTGGGAATTAAGTACACTTGAAGAAGTTATCGACTTGAGTTGATGATTTCGAACAGGAATTTTTGTGATATATATATAGATGTATATACATAAGTGAGATGTTATGGAAAAGAAAATAGGAATTACGAATGGATAAGAATGATGTTGCATTAGTTAAGAAAACGATTTCGAGACAATTTTCAAGATTTCATAGGGGTAAGAATTTGTGTCCTAACTTCCAAGGAAAACTGTATCAATCTAGGTAGAAATAGACAAAATTGCCTTCTAGAAAGTTGTAGCTTATCCTCTTATGTTTCCAATGTTATAAAGTATGTAAATTTTGGATATCGGAGTTGATAGATATGAGCATCATAAGTGATGATGCTGCATGGGAAGTATGAACATGACAGCTATGGTAAATGATGAGAGTTGTGTATGTTATAAGTCCTTTGAGTTTAGGCTTGAGAGTTTGATGCATTCAAATTAGTAATTGAATGTTTTAGGAGTGTTATTGCATTAGAAGAAGTGAAATTAAATGATTATGAGTGAATATGATGTTAGAATGGATGTAGGAAGCATTGGAGGGGCTTTGGAGGGGTCTGGGAAACCCTCATGTCTGTTTAACGGACTTTAGGTCCATTTAATGGACCTTATCAGGTCAAAAATGACCCCAAGAATTGCCCATGTCTGTTTAACAGACTTTAAGTGAACTTGTCGGGTGAAAAATAGCTCCCAAGCCCGTCTATGTTCGTTAGGCAGACATGTATGTCTGTTAAACGGACATTCAGGACATTCATAGGATTGCTACAATAGATTACAATTTTTGATCCTCTTAGAGGCAAATTTGCACTTTGTGGTCTCATGAAAGTTTTAGATATTGGAGTTCTCTTTCAAACCGTCCAAAAACGACAATAATCCGACATTTTTAGTGAAAGTTATGACAATCGCGCCAAGGCAGGTACAAAAATGATTAAGGACTTAAACATATTTGATATTTTTTGCCATAACTTCTTCATCCGACCTCCGAATGAAGTGATTCTTGAAGCGATAGATTCCTAACATAACGTTATACCTTACAAGAAAATTGATAGCCTTTGGTATTGAATCCAAAAAGTTTGATGGAAAAAAAATGAGGGATCAGTTGGAAGAGCATAACGGGGTTATAAACATACGTTGGATTTTTAAGCATATCTTAAGCTATAGAGTTCCGAATGAGATGGTTTTTATTTCAAAATAAATAAGAGATGTAGAGCTTCACATATTCTAAAGAAGTCAAATTTGAAATTTTGATCGGAATATTTTTCCAAAAACTGTTCTGAAGTTAAAGCAATGAGTTGATTACGAAGATCATCATTTTTTTTGACTCCGAGTCAATTATGATTTTGGTGTTTGACTAGTGTGGGCATACCACTCTTGTGGGATATGGCTAATGAGGGCTCTTTGAAATAACCCTTCAAGGTAATATGCACGCTCACGTTTTATAATATTCGGAACAATAATTAGGCTCCGAAAATGGGGTCCATTAGTTATGGTATCAGAGCATAAAGATGAACCGATGATGGTTAAGGAAATTCCATTGGATTAAGCTCACGTTTTATGATCCAAAGTTGGGCTCTAGAATCGGGAGCCAACAGTATGTGGATGTTACATTGTTTGGTATCAGAGCCTGGTTTAACCAGCGCTTAACTATTGCTTGTACGTAGATATAAGAGTTGTGTTTGGCCTAATGTAGTTTGTCCCACATTTTGGTTTTAGATTTGAGTATGGAAAGATCTCATGAAGCCGTTGACGAGGTTGCAGAGAGTAATAATCATGTACAATCTCGTCCATCTATATCGTGCCTCTGGGGTCAATCGAGGTGAAGTTAAAGTGTCACCTTCTCCACCTCCAGCTTAGCGGGAGGCTTTGGTTAAGCTGTAACAAGACGTGATAAAATTATTACATTGTATGACCACACCTAAGGTTTCAATTGATCAGCTACGAAAATATGGAGCTGAAGAATTTACCGAAACATTTGTGGAAGAATTTGAAAGAGTTGAATTCTAGTTAAAGAAGATGACAAGGGTGTTAGATGAAATTTATTGCCCACTAGATCAAATGATGCATTATGCTATCTCTCTTCTTTAAGGAAGAGATAACTATTGCTAAAGGTGAAGGTCTCAGTAGGAATTTTTTCCTATCTACACGACAAGAAAGGGAAAAAATGAAGAAAATTCCATATTTTTGTGTAGCTAAAAGTCTTATGTATGTCATTATGCATACACAGTTAGGTATTCGTTAACACTGTTGTAATGACGAATAGATATCAGTTAATTCTAGGACAAACATATTGGAAAGTAGTTAAAAAAAATTAAGGTATTGTTAATTATGCATTGTGTTATTAAGACAATGATCTATGTATACAAGGATATACAAATGCAGACTAGAGACGAAATTTAGATGAGACAAAATCTACCTGTGGATTTTTTTTACTGAACAATGGTGACATATTATGGAAAAATAAGAAAAAATGAAGTGTTTCTTTATCCAAAATAAAAACTAAATTTATGGCATTTTTAATAGTAGTACAAGAAGCCATTTGACTTGGACGATTTGTTGTTAATTAAGCGGTCACCAAAAGTAAGATTGATCCAGTAATAATCAACTGTGACAGTTAAGTGGTAATCACTTATACGAAGACCCTAAATTTTATTATAAAACCAAGCATAGAGATATTAAGTACAATTATGTGAAAGTTATAGTTGCACATGGAGAATTAAACATGGAGTATATATCTATATAAGATACGAAGGCAACCAAATGATAAAATCAATTTTATGAGATAAGTATATTGGGAAAGTAAAGTCACTAAGATTACGTAGATATTGAAACGTAATTGATCAATATGTCTCTATATGTGTCATTTAATGTATTGTCATTTATAAATACAAGTATAAGTTGGCATTTTTATTAAGTAAAAAGGATTACTTAATACTTGATTCTAAAATATGTTTACTTTATATGACAAATTTTTTGTATAAATCAAGGAGTATGTTGGACAGATAATAATTTGCATTATCAGACAAGCAATCAACTTAAATATTTGTGATGATCGAAGATGAGTTAGGTTTTAAGTTTATTATCAAATGATAATTGAGAGCCAAAGTAAGGAAGTTAAACCATGAATACCAACTTAAATAAAGTGACCATATGGTTACCACATTTATCTTAAGTTGCCAAATGAGAGTTTCAAAAGATAAAGTTAAGAATAGGCAATTGAATTGAAAGTAAACATTAAATATATTTGAACCAACATTTGTACAGTATTGTATTTATGAAAGACATATACTTCAACATAATAAGAGTTAACACCTTAATACACAACCCTTACCGTGTGTAGAAATGATTATAAAAGGGATTAATAAATGATTATAAAAGGGATTAATGAAAGTTAAAAAAATCTCAGCTTTCATTATTTGAGACCCTAGAGTTTAAATGAATATCATAATATACCATTAGAAATCTTGTCTAATTTTTAAGAATTAAGTTTAAGGTTTGTTACTTTAGAATGTTACCAGAAGATTATATTTGACATGATTTTATAGGATAATTTTAGGAAAGTTAATTAAATTCAATTCAAGAGAATTTCAAGCAAAGGAAGGTCACTCTACTTCGTAAATCACGTAAGAAAAATTATGCATTTAAAAGTGGCCAGTAACTCTTTGTAATAGAATTGAATATATTTGTGAAACAATGAATTAAATGAAATCAAATAAGATTGATTATATTCATTAATCAAGACATCACATATTCCTAACAGATATATAATTATGAGCCCTTATAATATGCTAGTTGTAAGGGTTATTAAATAAGAATGAGAAATCATAAAATATTTATCATCTAAACCAATCGAGTAAGATTTAAACGTAATAGATAATAATCATTAAAAACATTCTAAGGGATTTAAAATGATCATTTAAAACTTCTTAAAGGATAAGTTTACAATAATTGTGTAAAGATAAGGAAATACAACATTCATACAAACTTCTTGTGTTCTTTCCTACAAAAACAAAAGATAGTAAAAGATCCTTTAACCTATGTAAAATAAAAAACTTCCTGCAAAACTGTTTAGGATTAATTAGTGGTTAACGGTTGCTTTAGCCACCTATTATTTCCTAGCAAGTACAAGCATTCAATCAATCATCATCAAGGTTTATTCTCACCTTCCTCGCCGACCGTTATAACGAAACACTATTGCCAATGGCATGGCCTACCAATTTCCATTTCTATACTCAGTTTTTTAGTTTTCACAAGAACCATTAACCCAAATCTTTGGCGGTGCATTTGTGACTTGGCCAAACATCATTTTCCTCAAAGGATTTCCTTAGGTCACGTAAGTGATTAGAAAAGGAAAGAGGACAAGCTCTATCAAGCATATTCTCACATGCCACAAGCATATACATGAATGACAGCACATTCTTGCAAGGTCTACTCATCCTTCACGTAAACAAAGTAAATCTGTTGTAACAGCATAATGAGTTACAACCTCACATTACGTGCTTAATGAGTGATTATCAATAGAAAATACGAATCCTAAAGATGTTTATCAACTAGTTTTATTAACCAAGAAGACGAAATGATAAAAGCAGAGCTATCTCATCAGTTGTACAATCTTGGCGACTCGATTGACGACAACCATATAATTATAAGAGGATAAGACAGTAAGATTTATGCAACAATGGGGAACTTCAGATGAATCCTTCTTATTTACAGTTTCACTTCATCATCTTTGTGCTCCCTTACCCCCTTGATTAGTTGGTTCATCAACTTCCAT
>JANJEY010000236.1:26912296-26926143 GCA_024703695.1 Erythroxylum cataractarum
AGGGAACTGATAGACCTGTCTATATTTTGGATTGATATTATGAAATGAAAGATTATTGTGGTTTTAAATTTTAGTGACTTGCATAATGTGGTTTAATTGTTTTGATGCCATGCGAGTATTTAGTGATAGTTGCGAGCGTAGCACTTCCTTGCTGCAGGATATGCGTCGGAACGACCCACGGGCGTCCCGGTGCGTACCCTACGGTAAGGGGGCGCTACATATAATTATAGTCAAATAAGAATTTATCAATATGCCTTATTTCAAAAAGAAAATCTCTAAAACTTATATTTTTTAGGTTAGTTGATACCCCTCAGATTCTAAGATAGGGTGGATATTAAGAAAGATCTAGATTCTAGCTTCCAAAGCCCTTGGATTTACTTTTCCTCCTATATCTTCTCTTATTATTTATCTTGAATCCCCATATTACTGAGGATTAAACTTCCTAAATTTGATGGAAATTTTAAAAAAATGTGATTCATCTACAGCATTAAGTGGAAAATAAACCTTAGCATTTACATCATATGAATCCTTCTAAGGGTTAAGTGAAGTATTAATATCTTGGGTTATGATCACTGCAAGGGAATTCACATCAGTATCCTCTTTATTCAAATTTTTTTATGATAATAGGTCCTTTAACATTGACAACTACCTGAATTTTAGAGGAGGAATTAGATTTATCCCTTAGGACATTCTAACCCTATTAATTCATAATAATCACCTTTTTGGAAGTTATTACCTATAGGTTTCCATTTTTCTTACTGAGTTAAAAAGGGTCTCCACTCATATGAGAACTAATTGAATCCTTAACTTGAGAGTTGTTTTTTCCCAACCTTATTAGTGGTATCACTTCAGGTAAGTCTTGTTTCATGCTCATGACAACGTAAAGTCTAGCATTACCAATGTAACGGCCCCTTATCTTAGAATACAAACCGAGATGCCCGGAGGTCATTACAGTACATAACCTAAGACAATGGTGCTCTACGTTCAATCACTACATTCACTTAACATGGCGTCATATCTTTACTCACTTATAAAGCATCATAAGAAAATTACAATATTTTAAAATCCAACTTTTTTCTCATTTCATTTTGTAATTACCGAAGGTCAACAATGTCTTTCAACATTTCCTACATGTACATCATAGTAGCCTAATGCTAAAGTACTATATGAAAGAGAAAATATACAAAAATCTGTCTACTCTATCCAAAACTCAACTGACTAACCTTTAAGCCATGACTTCTCTTCCTAAATCACAAGTCTATACCGTTTATAGCGCCTCTCAATAGCTAGAGTCGTCTCTCGGTCCTAAAAAGTTAATGTTGCAATTTTGGTGAGTTTTGCAAACTCATTATGGTAACTATAATCGATGATTCACTCAATTCATACATCACATCAACACAAATAACATATATTTCACATCTTTGTATTTTTGCATAATTGAACACATATCACATTTTCACTTAAGAGCAAACCAATTTGACATTTCCAACAATCAACATACTTATTAAAATGCATATGAAATGCTCATGTGACTCATTTCCAATTATTACGTTGTTATGATATAGTGCCTAAATTGTCCCGTATCTATTGTGGACACCAGACTCATTTAAGTACTGTGCCGTATCTGTTGTAGATACCGAGTTCATTAAACATAACTGAGCTTAAAGCTCTTTTTACGTTGGCTACTCAGCTCATAACCCTCATTATTAGATCATGCATTCATGTATGGAATGCATTTTTTGCAATCAATCATATCATAAATATTTAGTTCATCACATTCACATTCAAGTAGCATTTCAATATCTCAATCAAATATAAAAATCATCAGACCTTCATTGTTCAGAATCCAACAATAAAAAAACATTCATTCAATAATTCAAACATAATATAAAACAAATATTTAATCAAGTGAGATCGTCTAGGTTACTCACAAGTTGCTCCCGAAACTAATGCTTGGAAGTTCCAATGTTTGGAGGTTGACGTTCGAATTGCTCCTCTATATCAAATATCACATACACATATATCACAATTTGCATAAGTATAAGTGTTTAACAATGCACATGTATGTAATAAAATATGTACACTGCGTGTTCATAACAATCCCGGGTATTTATCCATTAGTGTCATCAAAAAATCAGTCCCATATCAAGACTCATCTAAGTATAATTTATACTTAGGTTTATACCTCACTAAAACCATTAAAATCACAATTTATACTCTTCCATTCGATACCTTTAATTTGATTTAATCAATCTTCTTCAATCCAGTATTAAAGACTATAAACTTTTATGGAGAGTTAGAAAGAAATGTGCTAGGAATCTATCACTTCTTTTGGAGGTCGGATAACAAAGTTATGACTGAAAAAATCAAACAAGGTTCTGTCCTCAATTATATTGAACCTATTTCGGGGAAAATAGCATACTTTCCCTATAGGTATAGGATCAAGGTCATTCATAAATGGTTTGAAAGAGGACTTATAAACCTACAAATTTTAGGAGGACCTTTAAGATAGATTCTATCATCTACCAGGTCAAAATTGGACCAGAACAAGATGAACAGTGCCCAAAAGAAGTTTATAAACAGTATACAAAATATGTTTTACAATTAGCATAACTTTCTCTAAAGATATAGGATTTAGATTTTATTCAAATGGTTTGAAAGAAGAATTCAAGATCTACAATTTTCATGAAGAACATGAAGGAATATTCTGTCATCTACTAGGTCAAAATTGGACCAAATGATACAAGATGCCAGAATAAGTTTCAATCTAAGACCTATTTGGAATAATTGGCATAACTTGCTCTAAAGATATCAAATTGAGATGTTCTCTTGATGGTTTGAAAAAAAGATTTCAAGATCTACAACTTTTATGAAGACCTTAATGATAGATTCTATCGTTTAGAGGGTCAAATTTGGAGTAGATGATAGGGTCAGATGAACAGTGCACAGAAGATACACGTCATCACCAGACGATATGATGTCATTACCAGACGATATGAAGTCATCTCCAGATGATATGATGTCATCAGACAATACAATCTATACTCTTGAGCATCTCCACTTATAAGGACCATAACTTTTGACTCCGATGTCTAAAAATTTTATACTATATACCGTTGGAAAATTAGAAAGATAAGCTACAACTTTCTAAAAGACAACTTTATCTAATTTAGCCTAGATTAATCCAGATTTTACCCTGAAATTAGAATGTGAAATTTATCCCTAAAGAAGACTTGAAATTTTGCACTGTGCAAACTTGGAAAGTCCTGAGTATAACCATTTAGCTACCAATTTGACTTCATTAAACTCTTAAATCTCAACTCAATAGTGTTTTCAAATTGAAAAATCCCATAATGGACAATTATTAAAATTGATTCTGGAATACTTAAACCCATGTATTTTCTAACTCCATGGCCTAAAACTCTTTCAAAAAATCCAAAAGATTCAAAATGATCTTACATTGACTACTCACCAAATAAAGAGATCTTTGGCTCAATTAGAAGCTCTTCTCTTCCTCTTCTTTTTTCTCTTCTTGAACCACTTCAAAATCTCTCTAAAGACTAAGAAATGAAGAAACCTTAGCTCAACTCTTTTCTTTTCTCTCAACCATTGAAATTCTTTTCTTTTTCTTTCTTATTTTCTCTTCTTCTCGCCCAATTCATGTTCCCCCTTCTTAAAAAACAAGACTACATTTATTTTCCCTCCTTAAAAGAAATTTCATCTTTGAAATTCTTTCCTGTTTGCTCGAACATATTGGGATATTATCTCCTCATATGATCCTCCGTTTCCCAAGTTGCTTCCTTAGTTGAATGGTTCCTCCAAAAGACTTTCACCAATGGAATGACTCAGTTCCTTAATTGCTTGATATGGGACCCCACAATCTTGATTGCTCCTCAATATAGCTTAAGTTGCTAGCAACCTTAATCTCTTGAGCCGGAATCACATATGTTGGATCCGATCCATATCTCTAGAGCATACAGTAAAGCTAACTTATAGGCCAAAGGTCCTATCCTTTCGATGATCTCATAAAGACCAATGTACCTAGCGCTTAACTTGCCATTTTTACTGAATCTCAAAACTCCTCTCTAAAGTGACACTCTTAGAAATACTCTATATCCAACCTGTACTCCATATCACGTCAATGTTGATCCACATAAATCTTCTGTCTATCCTGTGCTGCTTTAATTCGACTTTGGATCAACTTCACCTTGTCTACTATATCTTGTATCAACTTTGGGTCTTCAACCATTCCTAAGCCCTCTCCATCCTAATATAATGGGTCCAACATTTTCTACCATACAGTGCCTCATATGATGCCATTCCAATACTACTGTGGTAATGGTTGTTGTGGGTAAACTCTATCAATGCCATATATTGATCCCAAGCTCCTCTAAACTCCAATACATAAGCTATGAGCATATCCTCAAAAATCTTGCTTGTCCTATCACTCTGTTCATCTATCTGAGGATGAAATATTTTACTAAAATTTAACTTAGTACCCATAGCAGACTGCAAGCTCTTCCAAAATCTAGAAGTAAATCTAGGATTCATGCCCGATACTATAGACACTGGAACCCAATGTAGTCTCACCACCTCATTCATATATCTCCAGGCTAACTGATCAAGTGTGTTATTCTCTACTAGTAAGAAGTGGGCCGAATTAGTCAACCAGTCCACTATGACCCATATTGTATCATTCTGCCTTGGAGTCTTAGGTAATCCCATAATAAAAATCCATCGTAATCCATTCCCATTTCTACTTTAAAATAGGCAATGAATGTAGTTTCCCTACTGGATCTTGGTACTCAGCTTTGACTTGCTGGTAAGTCATACATCTAGATACATAATTTGCCATTTTCTTTTTCATTTCTGGCCACCAAAAATGTTGCTTCAGTATTTTATACATCTTAATAGTACCAGGATGCATAACATAGGTGGCCATATGAGCTTCCTTAAAAATCTCCTTCCTTAGATTATCCACATTAGGCACACACAATCTCTATCTCATCCATAATGTCTCATCCCTCAATTCAAACTCAGAATCTAGATTCACCTTCACTTTCTCCATAAGCTTCACCATATTAGGATCTTTACCCTCCTAGACTTTCCTGATTTTGTCATGTAGCATCAGTCTTAACTTCAAAGTGGCAATTTTTGTTTCATCTTGCTCCAGGTTCAACTCTACATTCAGAGCTCTCAAATGAATTAAATTAGGTAACTTCGATAACCGAATCTGAGCTGCACTGATATTAGATTTTCTGCTCAAAGCATCTACCGCCATATTAACTTTCCCCAGGTGGTACTCAATAGTGCAGTCATAATCCTTCAGTAACTTAATCGATCTCCTCTGCCTTAAGTTTAACTCCCTCTGACTCAACAGATATCTCAAATTCTTATGATCTGTAAATATCTGGAAAGTCTGTCCATACAAATAGTGTCTTCAAATCTTTAGAGCAAAGACAACTGCAACTAGCTCCAAATCATGTATTGGATAATTGATCTCGTGAGACCTTAATTGTCTCGATGCATAGGCATTCACTTTGTTATGTTGCATCAATACACATCCTAGTCCTTGATGCAAAACATCACTATACACCATATATCCTCTGATCCCTGATGGAATAGTTAACACCGGTTTCATAGTCAATCGATGTTTCAGCTCGTTAAAGTTCTTGTGAGACTCCTCACTCCATCTAAACACTACATTCTTCCTCAAAAGTTTTTTCAGAGGGGCTGAGATCAGAGAAAACCCCTTGACAAACCTTCGGTAATATCCGGCCAATCCTAGGAAGCTTTGAATTTCAAACTCATTTCTTGGAGCTTCCCAATTCATCACTACCTCTATCTCCTTTAGAACTACCTATATGCCATGTCCAATCACTATATGTCCCAAAAACACTACTTGATCCAGCCAAAATTTACATTGAATGAATTTAACATACAGTTGCTTCTCTCTCATGATCTGTAAAATGACTCTCAGATGTTTAGCATGTTCCTTTCTACTCTTCGAATACACCAAGATATTATCAATGAAAACAATCACAAATCGATCCAGGAAGGGCTGAAACACCTTATTCATCAAGGCCATAAAAGTTATCGGAGCATTAGTCGGCCTAAACGACATCACTAAGAACTCGAAATGTCCATACTTGCTCCTAAATGCACTCTTAGGTACATCAACCTCAGCTATCTTCAACTAATAGCACACTGAACTCAAATCCAATTTAGTGAATACCTGAGCTCCCTGCAGCTGATCAAGCAAATCATCAATTCTTGGCAGCAGGTACTTGTTCTTCACTGTCACCTAATTCAATTGCCTATAGTCAATGCATAACCTTAAAGTCCCATCTTTCTTCTTCACAAACAGTATTGGAGGTCCCCATGGTGATACATTGGGTCTAATAAAACCCTTTTTCAGCAATTCCTGTAGCTGAACCTTCAACTCCTTCAGTTCTATAGGTGTTATCCTATATAGAGGAATAGATATAGGAGCAGCACTCGGAACTAGATCGATTGTGAACTATATTTTCCCATCTGGTGGTAAACTAGGTAGCTCATTGGGAAACCCATCTAGAAACTCCCTAACTACGGGAATGTCCTGTACACTCTACTCATCTCTAGTATCAATGTCGTGGGCTAGATAAGCCTTACATCCTTCTTGCATCAATCTCAATGCACTCACGAAGGATACCATCCTGGCTGGCACTACTTGACTAATTCCTCTGAATACTACCCTCAGCTAACTAGGAGATTCAAATATTACCTCCTTGGTAAAGCGGTTCATGATAGCTCTATGAGTAGTGAGTCAATCCATACCTAGGATAACATCTATCTCTCTCAACTGTAATACAATCAGGCCTGTTTCCAACTCTGCTTGGTCAATTCGAACCAAACACCCCTTACAGACCTCTCCTATAACTGTAGTACTACCTTGTTGGCACCCAGATTTTTTTAAGAATTAGTTTTTCTTTAGGTCTATGATAATAGATTTATTGCACAAGTTAGTTAAATTAAAAGTATTAAGAAGGCATAGAAGGGTATTTTAGATAGCTTACTTAAGTTTAAAAACTCTAAGGCATTAAAGCAAGGGTAAGATGGACTTTTACCAATCATTAAGGGTAGAATGGGAAGAAAGGAGTGTTATTTTCTTCCTTAAGAGGGGGAAAAAGAGAGAAGAAAGTGAAATAACAAATTAAAGAGAGAGAGAAGAGAGATTTCGGTGGTTGCGAGGAAAGAAGAGAGTTGAACTAGGGTTTCATCTTTTCTAAGCCTTCTAGAGAGATTTTTGGGTTGTGCAAGAAGGGAAAAAGGTAGAGGAAGATAAGAGCTTTCTTTTGAACTAAATATCCCTGCATTTGGCGAAGATTTAAGGCAAGAATATTTTTAATGTTTTAGATTTTTGGAAGGGTTTTGGTTCATGAAACTTAGGAAAAGCATGAGTTTTGGTACTCTAGGACCAATTTTAGTAAATGTACTGTGTGGGTCTTTAATTTTGCAACCCTTTTGAACTTGTGATTTTTGCCTACTTATGGGAATCAAGAAAGACAAGAGGAGCCAGAGGAGAGGAATATTTGAACAAGTTATAGTCAAAGAATTCAAGGTAGTTTACATTTTTATAATTGAATAATAAGCCATCAATGTTTCTTTCAAGAAAAGGGAATAAATGTTTTCTACTACTTTTAAATGTGCATTTATTGTTCTTTAAATGCTTTAAAAAAGTGCTACATGTTGTGTGTATGAATTTTGTGGATGAACTATCAAACGAAAAATGGAAATGATTTTGAATGGATATTAAGTTTATGAAACCAAGTTTCAAAAATATGTCATGTTGGGCAGCAAATTTCCAAGATGTGAAATGCATGATTATGTGAGTTTGTGGTGGTCCCCTAAATATATCAGGTGCACTTTGACCAATGGCTTCTCCCGCCTGCCCGCTAGTGGCATGGAGTTCCTTTATGGACTCCCCTAAGTTCATTGCTACACAAGGCCCTTATGGAAATTGTGCATTACGTTCTGTTTTGAATCCACCCAAGCCATTTCTGATGTGTTTTTGTGTTCAAACGTGTTGGCAAGTTTGATGATGATGAATTAAGTTGCTTACAAATTATTGATAAATTGAGATTTGGAAAATATATGTATCTTGATTCAATGTGTGTTTTAAAATGGTCTTTGTTTACTACCGATTATAAAATTATTATCCACTAGCTTTAAGCTCATCCTCTCCATTTTTGCCCCATCTTCAAGTGAAGAGTAAGATATCGAGTAGTTAAGGGTCAAGGAATCAGTTCGATTTTTTTATTTTTTATTTGAAACAAATCTTGTCAAGCAAGGCTTTAGTTGCATTTTGAGCAAATCATGGTTCATTTATCTTTTGTGTTTTGGGATTGTAAGATATTAATGTATTTTTGGATTGAAATGCCCACTAAAGCTTTATAAAACTCTTATCTTTTGATGCAAATGGAATATAATTGCATTTTTTCTCATCACCCTCTCTCAAGTTTGTACATTGCATTTTTTAAAGTTTTTGTAAGGGAAAAGTTTGTATTCTAACTTCAGTGGAAGATTTGGATTGATCAAGGATGATTTAGGAAAATGTGCCTTATAAACAGTTGTAGGTCTTTCCTTTATCTTTCCAACGATATATAGTATATAATTTTCAGACATCTAGGTCGAAAGTTATGGATCACAAAACGGAGATGCATAGGAGTATAGAGTTGTATCGTTTGTAAGGATGTATCGTCTGTGCTGATGTCATATCGTCTGTGATGACATCATATCATCTATAGAGTTGTATCATCTATGATGACATCATATTGTCTGTGATGACATCATATCATCTATAAAGTTGTATCATCCATAAAGATGTATTGTTTGTGATGATGTCATATCGTCTGTAGAGTTGTATTGTTTGTAAAGACGTATTGGCTGTGATGATGTCATATTGTCTATGATGACATCATATCATCTACAGAGATGTATTGTCTATAAAGACGTATCGTCTTAAGTTGACACTGCTTCATCTTAAGAGTTGCATCATCTTAAATTGACTTTGCTTCATCTTAAGTTGACTCTGTTTCATCTTAAGAGTTGCATCGTCTTAAGTTGACTTTGTTTCGTCTTAAGTTGACTCTGATTTGTCTGCTTTCTGCTTATGTGAACTAAACTTCTTCTTATATGCACTATTCATCTGATCATATCGTCTGCTCCATTTTTGACCCTTCAGATGATAGAATTTGTCTTCAAGGTCCTATGAAAGTTGTAGATCTTAAAGGTCTCTTTCAAACCATCTAAAAAACACCTTAATCCAATATCTGTAGGGAAAGTTATGGCAATTTTTCCAATTCGTCTGCTTTTTCGTTTGGTTTCGTCTGATCCTATCATCTGCTCGATTTTTGACCCTTTATACAATAGAAGTTATCTTCAAGGTCTTCATGAAAGTTGTAGATCTTGAAGTCCTCTTTGAAACCATTCAAAGAACACCTTAATCTAATATCTATAGGGAAAGTTATGGTAATTTTTACAATTCGTCTATTTTTTAATTTGGTTTCATCTGTTCCATTTTTGACCCTTCAAACGATAGAATATGTCTTCAAGGTTTGCATGAAAGTTGTAGATCTCAAAATCTTCTTTCAAAAAGTCCTAAGATGATCTTAATTTGATATTTCTAATGGTAGTTATGTTAATTTCCCCAATACAAGTGCAATATGATTAAGGTCAAAACCCTGTTTGATTCTTTCAACCATTACTTTGTTATGGGATCACCAAATGAGATGATTTTTGTCTCAAAATAAACTAGAGACATAGAGCCGCAAATGTTCTGAACAAGTCAAATTGAAATTCTAATTTGAGGTTCCCCAAAATATGTTTGGAAATAGGAAAAGTGAGTTGGTTTGGATTTTTGATCGATGTGGGTGCCACTCATGTGGGAGGGTGACTAATGGGGGTTCCTTGAAATAACCCTATAGGATAATATGCTCATGTTTTATGACTTCGAATGTTGGGCTTTGAAATTGGGGTCCAACATTGAATGGTATCAGAACACCTAGGTTTAGGTCCAGGTGTAGGACTAGGTCTAGGAGTAACTTAGGCATGAAATGGGTAATTTAAGACATGAAAAGAATGTGCATTGTTTTAAATGAATGACTTGCATTGTTTTAAATTTTTTCACATGAATTGAAATTGTTGATACAATTTGAACTATTTTGCATACTTTGACAAATTGTTTTGCATGAACTAAGATTTTTAGATGGTTTTAATATTCAGAGTGAAAATGCCGCCTCGAAGGAGAACTCGAGGAGCTATGACTAGATCTCGCTCTCGCCAAGGGAGCACGAATGAATCCTATGTCTGGCAAGATGTAAAAACAAAATCTGCTCTAAATCTTAAGGCACCTAGTATACTACAGGAAATGCCTCCACCACCTCCACCAATGCCTCAAGTAAACCCCATGGATCCGCAGTTTTTCCAGGCTTTTGTTCAGGTTTTTCACTTATGCCATGAGTCAGGGGTCACAAGGGTCGACGCTAGCTCTAGTAGATAGGAGTGGATAGTATGAAAAGTTTTGCAAGTATGGAGCGTTAAATTTCAATGGTACTACAAATTTGGAAGATGCGGAAGCATGGTTGAAGAGGACCGAGAGAGTCCTACTTCAAATGAAATGCTTTGATAAGGAAAAAATAGATTATGCAGTGAGCTTGCTATAGGGGATGGTCTTCATTTGTGGGAATCAGTACTCCATAGTCAAGTCATGCCTCCAGTGTTGACATGGAGAGATTTTATGGAAGTATTCAGGAAAAAGTACCTCACTAAAGTTTATGTACAAGAGAAGGCCAGGGAGTTTTTGAATCTCACATAGAAGGACATGAGTGTGAGTGAGTATGAACTGAAGTTCACCCAGTTTTCTCAATATGTGGCCAATATTGTGGCGAGTGAGGAGGACAAGTGTCGCAAGTTTAAGAGAGGTCTCCATTTGGGGATCAAGGAGAAAGTCTTGATCCACAATTTCTATGAGTACTAGTAGCTGGTAGATGTTGCACTCTAGGCTAAAAATTGGAGGATATAAAGAATGAAGTGAGCATAAAGAAGAAGAATCGGGCGCAGTTTTCTAAGAAAGGGGTGAGTGCTCCAATGATTGGGAGGGGTATGAAGAATTTCCACACACAAAGTGAGGTGGGGAGTAGTGCCTCGGTTAGGAACAAGCAATCAAGGGTAGCTTCAGTGCAAATCTCAACCACAAGAGGTAATAACAGGGTGGAAAGGAGCAAGAACACGAACCCTCAATGTGAGCATTATGGAAAGCTTCACCGGTGAGAGTGCTTCAAGTTACTTAGAGCATGCTTCCGATACGGAGAGAAGGGAAACATGATCAAGGGCTGTCCCCAAGTAACAAGGCAAAAAGGGTCGCAGTTGCAAGCCCCAAGGAGAGTAGAAATAAGGGGAACTAGACAATCACCGAGGTGGGCAATTCTGGAGCTACAAAGAAGGCTATTCCTCTAGGAAGGCCTAGGGGATAGGCTTAAGCAAGGATATTCGTCATGACTAAAAAGGAAGTTGTAGCCGCACCTGAAGTTGTTACTACTATGGCTCAGTTATTTAGTTCTAAAGTATATTTTTTATTGATTCTGACTCCACGCACTCATTTGTTTCTACAAGCATGTCATTATATGGTGTGAATTCAGTGCCTTTGGATAGTCTGTTAGTACTCCTCTAGGAAGGAATGTGATAATAAGTCAAGCGTATAAAGAATGTGAGCTCTTCATCGATGAGGTTCAATTGGTAGTCGACTTACTACGTCTTGACCTTTTGGAATGGATGTCTTGGAGAAGTATCATGCAAAGTTAGATTGTAGCCTTAAGGAGGTGGAATTTGATATGGGAAATGGTGAGAGGGTGATTTTCAAAGGAGATAGGAAAACACTATCACCAAAAATCATTTCAGCTTTGCAAGCTAATAAGATGATGGGAAAGGAATGTGAAGCCTTCTTGGCATATGTTATGGACACTGATGTGATTGAAAAGAAGTTAGAGAATTTTCCTGTTGTGATGGAATTTCCAGACGTGTTCCTAGAAGACTTACCTGGTTTGCCACTGGTGAGGGAAATCGAGTTTGCCATCGACTTGATTCCCAGAACTGCACTCATTTCTATACCACCATATAGAATGACTCCAGTTGAGTTGAAGGAGCTTAAGGAATAATTTGAGGAATTGCTAAGGAAAGGGTATATAAGACCGAGTTCGTCACCTTGGGGAGCGTCAGTTTTGTTTGTTAAGAAGAATGATGAAACATGATAGATGTGTATTGATTACCGAAGACTTAATAAGGTGACCATTAAAAACAAGTACCCTCTACCCCAAATAGATGATCTGTTTGACCAGCTGCGTGTGCTGCGACGTGCGAGACCAGAAACCTTCCGAACATTTGTTTTCCGACATTTTTCATCATCATACTTCCCATTTTTAACAAATAACTCATCTTAACCCTAAATCATCATTCCTACTTCATTTCTAAACTTATGCTAACCCAAAATCATTCACAAACGCAACAAAATCATTAACCCTAGAACACCATTCAAAAACAACTCACTTCACACATCCACTTCATTTTCACTTCTAACGATCACTAAACATGATTCATTCAACAAATCAAGATGGGTTGAGTCTTGTACTTACTTGTTTAGCTCCAAGATTCGTCAAATTCTTCAAGATTTCCAAAACACTAATTTTCCTCTTCTTCTCTTCTTCTTCCATTACTTCTTCTTCCATTTCCAAACAAACCAACCATTTCTTCTTCTTCCACTAATTCTAAGATTGATCTCAAGTCAGGTTATCGTCAGCTCAAAATCAGAGAATCTGATGTAAACAAGACAACCTTCAGGACATGGTATGGATATTATGAGTTTTTAATCATACCTTTTGGATTGACAAATGCTCCAACTGCTTTTATGGATCTTATAAATAGGGTCTTCAGGGAATATCTAGATTAGTTTGTCATAGTGTTTATCGATGATATTCTGGTTTACTTCAAAAGTGAGGAAGAACATGAGGGATATCTCATAATAGTATTGCAAACACTAAGGGAAAATGAACTTTATGCTAAGTTCAGTAAGTGTGAGTTTTGGCTTCATGAGGTAGTATTCCTTGGACATTTAATTTCAAAGAATAGGGTGCATATTGATCCGAAAAAAATTGAAGCAGTGGTGAATTGGTATACACCAAAATAGTGACAGAAGTGAGGAGTTTTCTAGGTCTAACAGGTTATTATAAGAGATCCGTTGAAGGATTTTCTATGATAGCTACTCCAATGACTAAATTGTTGAGGAAGAATCAGAAGTTTATCTGGAGTTTAAGCACATATTTGGAGTTTAAGCACATTTGAGGAGCTTAAGCACATATTGACCAGTGCACCAATCTTGACCCTAACCGTGGGAGATAAAGGTTACACAATATACAGTCATGCTTGGAGAAAGGGTTTGGGTTGTGTGTTGATGCAAGAAAACAAGGTAATAGCTTACACCTCGCGACAGCTAAAGCTTGATGAACTAAATTACCCAATCTATGAGATGAAGTTAGCCGCAATAGTTTTTACCCTAAAGATTGGAATTGTTGGACCCCGAATTTTTGATGATAATTAGAAATATTAAAATGAATATTAATGAGAAAGAAATTGGTGAGACAACCAATGAATTTAAGAAAATTTGCTGAAATTAAGAAAAATTTATGAGAAAAGAATTATTTAGTTTTGAGGACTTTGATATTTGAATGAATTTATATAGATTATGAGAGGAAAGAGAATGAGTTAATTGAAATGGGAGTGGAAAATCAAGAAATAAAGAAAGAAAGTGAGAGAAT
>JANJEY010000236.1:26975143-26986629 GCA_024703695.1 Erythroxylum cataractarum
AGTGCCTTCGCCCAGATAGGACCACTAGCGTTATTAAGCAAATAGGATGATGTTCCGGATCCATAAGCCCAATACCCCATTAATGTAACTGCAGATATCGGTATAACTCCAACAGTAAACTGCACGTACAGAGCTTTCATCATGTTTTCAACAACAGGAGCCTTCAGAGTTGCCTGAACAAAAGGTGGGGTAGTTGGTAAGCTTATAAGCCTTATTCCGTGTCTGAGAGAGTAGAATAATCAGAGTAAACATATGGGACTACACAGTTTACTACCAACACTTATCTTGATGGTTATGTATGTTAGAAATTTTTTTATTGTTGTGTTACCTGTATCTCCGGGATCATCCCAGGATTCAATGGAACAAACAAATTAGAAATAGACCCAATCATCATGAATATTACTCCTACTTGGGTTCCCGGGAGGCTATAATCCCTAGCGGGTGCCTTGATTCCTACAAGAGCATAAGGGTAATTCAGAGTTGATTGGAGCCAACAGAGTTAGAGATGAAATTGTATACGACTGCTTACCATCTTTGATGCAGAGTCCAAGGGCTACGACAACATATATCGCTGTAAGAAATGCTGAGACGCCCAACCAAGCTGCCAGAGCTGACAAATGAGGAACTGTAATGGCAAACATGAAACATGCAAGCCCTGCAATGAGATTGCAGTATGAAAGCTTCAGAGCGTTGTCATCCCTGAAAAGACCGTATACACCCTGCAATCATTAGACAAAAATCAAAGGAAAGCGCACAAATTCCATACCTCAAACGACAACATATACAACCGACCAAAGTACAAACAATTAATCTTCAATCAATCACGTAGTACATCCAACACCAAAATAAAGATCAGGGCATATGCAGAATTTTACTTATTTTCGTAATCCTATATAAAAAATATCAAAAATTTTAATTTATTATAAATATAAATATATAATCAATTGTTAAAATTTTATTAAAAATGTAATCAATTATCAATTCTTACTGTTAATTTTATTATTATAGAATGTCGTACAAATTAAATCCATTAATGCAAATATGTGAAGTTTTAATAAATTTAAAATTATCGTTTTTTTTTATGTAACACTTTAGTAGTGTTAGCAATGGAACGGCCAGAATTTCCGATTTAAGAGTTTGAAAAATATTTAAGCTCAAAATCAAATAAACTTAATTTAGTTTGGATTGGGTTATATTAAATTTCAAGAAAGAGTCAAAATTAGTTGACTTAAAAAGAATTTGTCAAATTCAAATTTTGATTCAATCAAACTTGAATTTTTGAAAGTAAACTTAGAGTGGAATCTATTTAAATTAATAAAATTTCTTATCTTTATGCTCATGTTGACGAAACTAATGACGTGAATTAATAAAATTAACTCTTACACAACAAATTAAAACTTTGGGTATTCAGTAGAAATTTATATATATAATTGTGGATAGCACTCCGAAAAGTCTTTTAAGTCGCACTATTTAAAGGAAAATGGAAACAACTCAAGTCGTTTTTCTGATAATTTCATAGTCAACTAATCAACTAGAACGTTGTTGAGGTAATGAAAGCTGAGTGTTGCCTCGTCATTCTACCTGAATAGCTGAACCAGCCAGAATGATGAATCCAATGTTGGCCATGAAAAGATTCAGGTACTGAAGCAACCAAAGGATGTAATAACCCTTCTTACCTGTAAAGTAAGGCCCCGAAAAGGAAACTAGAAGATCAAAGCAAGTTCAGTGTGTCACTAGCAATTACATGATGAGAAAGAAAACTGCTCATACCGTAAATGTAGCCTGCAAGATCTCTGTATCTGATGTGCCTCCTCCCACCAAGCTGATGGAGTTTGGCAGGGAGAGTAGTTGCGTACAACGACAGTGCAGTAGCTACAAATAAACCAACCACGCCTGCTATCCAGCCCAGGTGAACCATAATGCTTTGTGAATATCCCAGTATGTATGCACTGTTGTTACAAGTGATGAGAACAGCAGCCGCATGGACCCAGGAATCTGTAATTTTCCACCAATATAAACACAAAGCATTGGCACAATCATAACTGATGCATCAACGTGTTATGAGTTAAAAAAAAAAAAAAACACGACTGGCAACTGACAAGTAATTAATTAGACACATGACCAAGATTTATGAACCATATAAACGGTCAACGAACAAAGCATCACTGATAACCTCCGTCTCAGGGTAGCGTAAACCAAGAAAGCAAGCAATCCCATCTCTTCCGTCAAGTGAGAAGTAAAAGAAAAGTCCAAAATTAGAGAAGCCAGTTTTCCCGTTTCTTTTGACATGGACAAAAAGAAAGTAAAATAACGATCTCCTTTTCCAAATTGCAAGGGAAACGAAAAGCAATATCTCTGTAAAGTGACAACGACTTGTCTATGAATACCAGGTAACTAAAAAGCAGAAACATGAGGAACTGAAAACAACCCTTGTGCGTTCAAGGATGGAAAAAAGGACAAACCCTCGCTGATTTGGTGTGCAGTCTTGGGAGTGTCACCATGGGTTCGGTTCTCATGATTATTGTCTGTAAAAACTCCTCCCTCT
This sequence comes from Erythroxylum cataractarum, assembly GCA_024703695.1. Lineage (NCBI taxonomy): Eukaryota > Viridiplantae > Streptophyta > Magnoliopsida > Malpighiales > Erythroxylaceae > Erythroxylum > Erythroxylum cataractarum. The sequence continues at coordinate 26,977,689 of JANJEY010000236.1, forward strand.
AAATTCACTTGATCGTTCATAGTTGATTGCCCTTGTTCTTCTCTTTCACCAATTAATAGGGCAACGGTGACTATCCCATCATCTGAATTGATTGCATCTGGCATCCTCGGTCACTCTTATATAATAGTAATCGGACCACAACTTAGAATCAAATTGTTCCAAACAAGTCAACTGCGATAAAAACAACTTTTCAACTTGTTCTGTGAACTATCCTTAATTTGTTCCTACACCTGTCGGCCACTTGGGTGGGTGGGGCTCACTGTTCTTAACATATACAATTCTGAATGATACACATTCACAACCGACCGTGAACAGGATACATGGCCCAAACTTTTGCCTCTCTCTTCAATTATGAGCTGTTAGATTTCTTTTTTCGGCAAGAATCTTTTGTGGACGATGGAACATGGATGGCGAAGTCGCCACGTTGATTATCGGAGTAGAAGATTTGCGGAAAAGAACCAAGACTTTGATTGCAAAATGAGAGAAACGTTTCATTTCATTTGATAGAAACGAAAAGAGTACTTTTCTTCCTTTAAAAGCAGCGGAGCCCCTATCTTAAATTTGTGTGGCTGGACTTGGAGGCTTATTTGTAGTGACCTAACATGCCTGACTTAAAAAAAGGAAAATGTGTTAATTACTGCGTCATGATGGAGCGGCTGGTCCATGGTGGATTTCATGGCATTATTTGGATTACGTTTCACCGTCGATAGTTGTTAACGTGCACGCTAACGTTGCCTTCTCTTACAACCTTCCAGATTCCAACTACGACTTTTCTACACAAATTTTTGTTTGTATCAGAAACTCCTTTGTTTTTGCTATTTTGGAAGCAAATCATATCTTAGATTAAACCAGACATGAAATGCTTGATCTCAGTAATTTCTTACAAGATGCATTCCTGTTACTATTTACTGTCCTCCTCCTTATCTATGATGGTCTCATAATTATTCTTCCAGTTTCGGTTTTGGCCACCAATAATGCAGTACACGAAATTATAACTAGTTGCCTGGTCAAAATTGTCGGCATGTTATTATTATTATTATCATCTAATGACACTTGAAACGGTGAATAATTTCTTGCACGTGGTCGGTAAGACAAGAAAAACATTACTCTATGTAAGTGGATTGACTATATTTCCCACTAATTGACCATATGGAAACAGGTCAAATCTAATTTAAATAATAGAAAATAAATTAATTAAATTTAAGAATTATAGAGATATCAGTCTATCATATCAGAAAATATGTATGTAGAATCTATTATCATAATATTCTATCACTAACAGAATGATAATATGTAATAAGGAGTAAGGACAGACACTTGAACGCAAATAATATAAATTTATAATAGTTTAACAAACTAATTTTACCTTTTAAAATTCTTCAAGACATCAAATCCTCTATAATATCACTTAACTTGTTTCAGTCTTTTTTTCTTCCACGAAACCACTTCATTTTATATTCAATTGCAAATTAAAAAAAAACATTATTTGGGGATAAAAATAAGATTGAAACAGGTTAATTAGTACAGAATTATTTAAACCCAAGTTTCAAATAGTTGTTAAAAACACTAACTAATCGTTACAGTGATTAATATCTAGATAGAATCACAATTCTTCCACCACCTACTTTCGTTTCTTACCATCAACTAACCAGTAATAACTTTTCGCCTAATTGGTTGAGCCTAATGGCTAGTTGAATGTCAATCCACCCAAGTCGTTTGACTTTTTGGCACCTTGATCGTTTTTCTTACCTATATCCTTAGGTTAGCCAAACCTCAACATAAGTCAATATTCTAAGAATACTTTGAAGTATCAATTTTTAGAATTTCAAGTTTTTTCAAAAATATTAAAAAACTTTATCTTAATAAAATCTTGACTTTATTCACTTTCAAAAGTTATTAAATTTTGTTCCAAAGATCTTAATTTTAAAATTTAAAATCTTAATTTCTCTTGATAAATAAAAATTTAATATATTGAATTTGAATAAGAGATGATTATATGTAAAGAGTTTTAAAGAATTTAAAATGACAAATTTCTTTAATTAAAAAAAATGCCTTGGAGTTTTCTGTTCGGCCTAATAAACTTATACTTGACTTCAACATAACTATCCATAATAATACAAGTCAGAGAGAGTTGGATTTAGTGAAATGACGACGAAATCATGAATCGGTTTATTTGGGATCAGAATGAATGAATCCCGTCAACCTTCTATCATTTTAACCTCCAAAAAGCTTGTAGTCTTTGGAATCTGCTACAATAAGCCTCACTGATTCCACAGTGGCGGCAACCGACAAAAGGCTAAAGACGATAACATTAGTCCAATGCCATAGCTTCTGTGCAGAATTCAGGTTCTTTTTTTCCACTAGGTACATGTGGTTGGGTATGACAAATGTAAGAGGAAGGATACACATTGATCCAATTAGGCCAATGAAGTCTCCGCTGAAAGGTAGAAGAGCTGCTATAACTGAGCAAAGCATCAGGTAGCCACCTCTCATTTTCATTCTAAATAGCCATTGCATTTCCTTTAACCTCGTACTTGGTATCAAAGTACTCGTAAAATGGAGATGAGCATATCTACAAGAAGAATGATAAATTGTCAAAGTTCTTCGAAGCACGAGATCGAGTTTTTTATTTTTTGTAATGTTCGTCAATGCAAAACTGACAAAGCTAAACAAGAAGACTGATATTAGATAGTACGTGAGAGGTAACGACTGTTTGAAGGAATACTGCAATATTGGCAAGTGCCTTTGCCCATACAGGACCGCTGGCATTATTAAGCAAATAGGAAGACGTTGATGACCCGTATGCCCAATACCCAACAAGCACAAGTGGACAACGGAATATATTGGTAGAACTCCAATTGTCAGCTGCACAGCTAGGGCTCTGACCATGTTCTCAGTAACAGGGGCCTTTAAAGTTGCCTGTTGCAATATGTTCAACAGAAGATGGGTTAATAAGTTTGGTGGTAACCAGAATAGACAAAAAGAAAATCAAAATTAATATATCCTGTCAAAACGTGGAACTAAGATCATTAATGTGAATAGTAATCAAATTTTTGTATTCATTAGTATAACATTTCTTCAGTGATTATAAGATAACAAGCCAAAAAAACTATAAGAAGTTTAATGGGTTTGAATCTGCGGATGTTACCTGTATTTCAGGGACAATGGTAGTTCTAAAAGGAACAAAACAGTTGGAAAAAGCTCCAATTGCTAGAAATATTTTTGCTGCCATCGTTCCCGGAATGTTGTAATCCCTGGGTGGTGCTTTGACTCCTGTAAAAACATAAAAATGAATTTAAATGATTCACTTAAGTGTCAATTGCGAACAAATATGAAATACTAGAAAGCCACAGAGGACCAACAAGCGTGGAACGACATACGAGATTTTAGACTGGTGCAGATAATACCAACTTAAGATATATTAATCTTAGTTATCCAAATTTGTGCAAATTTTGATACTGCTACGTAGCGAAAGACAATTTACCATCTCTTATTGAGACCGCAAGGGCTGCAACCATCTCTTATTGCATGTTACATATGTCATGGTCAGAATTGCTGACAGGAGAAGCCAAGCTGCCAGAGCTGACAAATGAGGAACCATAATTGCAAATATGTAACATGCAAGCCCTGCAATGAGATTGCAGTATGAGAGCCTCAGATCATTGTCATCCCTAAATAGAGTATAAAGACCCTGCATGCCATAAGTACAGAGTATTAGATTAAGTGCCAGTTGAACAATATTATAACACTTGTTGTATATGTATTACGTCGCACAGTTTTAAGTGAAAACAGGAACATCTAAAACACTTTATAATTCAACAGTTTAAACTAATGGAAGACTCGACGATGAAAAGTGTAAATTGCCCCTAAGATCTAAATATTATAATGGTATTGGATAGTGGACAAGATCAGACTCTCATGTGTAACTCCTAGAAATAGTGGCACCAGGACTTGTTAAATAAACAGAATTCAAATTTGTACCTTAACAGCTGAACCGGACAGAATGATAAATCCAATGTTGGACATGAAAAGATTAAGGTATTGCAGCGTCCAAATTGTATAATAGCCCTTCTTACCTGTGATAGTTCAGTATGCCAGAGTCACTTGTGCTATCCCTTCAAATAAATAGGACAGCAAAATACTGTCTGATTTTTGTCTCTAAGCTCATACCGCAAAATATACCCTGCAAGATCTCTATATCTGGTGTGAGTTTTCCCTCCATGTTGGTGGAGCTTGGCAATCAGGGACGGAGCCATGTTATGGGGAAGCCCGGGAAGGGGGGCTATGGCCCCCCCTTTCAAATATATATATATTTAAAATTATTTATATAATTAAAATTTTTAAAATTACAAATATAAGTGGCTCCCCTTAAAAATATAAGTGCCTCCTTTAGATATTGGCCTTCGGCCCTTCCTTAAAGTTGAGTCTGGCTCCGTCCATGTTGGCAACTATTGTATTTGCGTCTAAAGACAGTGCATTGGCTACTAGTAAACAAACCATGCCAGCTGTCCAACCCAAATGAACCATAATGGCCTCGGGATAACCAAGAATATAAGCGTTGTTGATACAAGTGATGAGAAGAGCACATGTTTATGCTTTCATAACGATCTAAACAAAATTTTTCCAAAATCTACCGTCTTTTGAACTGTGGGCCTTACATGGATTGTATAGTTTAGAAAACATACTTATCATTGAACGTCAAGTTAAAGGTGGTAGTGAGAGAAAGTTTCTAGTGAGATTAAAGGTGACAATCTGCTTTTCCGAGCTTAACTACGCTTCCAGTTCATTTACGGCGGGTGTCAGCAGGTGCGACGTCGGCGTATGGACTCTTCAAACCCTGAGGGCCATCTGGCCAAGAAGGGGAGAACCAGGAAAAGGGAGGACGATCCTCCCCCACCTAAACCGTCCTACATAGCGGCGGTCACCGACGGCCTTGTGCAGGAGGCTGAAGCTGTGAAGCAGGATTGGCTGGAGGAGGACCCCGTGGAGGTAGATGAGGGCGACATTGTGCCGTTTGTTGGGGAGTTGGGGGGCAGCACACAGCTCTCGCAAAATTTGAAAATGAAACTTGACCAACAATGGAGTCAAGCAGTGGTGGTCCGGGTGCTAGGTCGCAGAGTCGGGTACACCGTCCTGAACACACGGTTGCGGTCAATCTAGGCTTTGAGAGGGGCAATGAAAATGGTTGATCTTGATAACGATTTCTACTTGGTGAAATTCAAGGACGAGGGAGACTATATGCGGGTTCTCACAGAGAGGCTGTGGGGGATCTTTGGCCATGTAATTGCAGTGTAGCGTTGGAGCCCAGCCTTTCGCACCTCCTAGGCAGCAATCAACCGCACGGTGCTGTGGGTGAGGATTCCAAACCTGCCAATTGCTCGATATCACCCCAGAATTCTCACTGCACTGGGAAACTTAGTCGGCCACACTGTTCGAATAGACGGGGACACACTTCAGACGAACAGAGGCAAGTTTGCGAGGATAGCGGTCGACATAGACCTCACCCGCCCTCTCCCTCCGACCGTCGAGCTCGAAGGAGAAACCTTGCTCATCACATACGAAGGCCTTCCCCAGGTTTGCTTCACATGTGGAGTTGTTGGACACAATCTGAATGCCTGTTCGCGAAAGCCTGCTGTAGCGCCTGCTGCTCCTTCACTAGTGGAGACACCTAGCACCAGCGGGACGGCGAGCGGAGGAACGAGTGAGGCTCCTCGAGATCAAACGCTAGACGCGGCAAGCACCGGCTACGACCCTTGGACTAATGTGCAGAGACGACGTCAACGTGCTAGGAAAGGCCCGTTGCTTGAGGGAGACAAGGCGCAGGGACATGCAAGCTCTAGGGGAGGCTCACGGTATGCAACATTGATGGCGCATGCGGCAGGTGAGGAAGTGACTCATCAACAGGCGGATAAGATTGCACCAACGCCTCCAGTTGGTTTCGGACAGAGGTTGTCAGCGTTTAGTTTTGAAGGGGCTGTCCCACCTAAAAAACCAACTGGGGCAGTAAAGCCTAATGAGCCCGTGAGAAACTCAAGAGTGGGCCCAAAAGGCAAAGCGCTTATGTCCAATACCCAGACCCGCCTGGCCCGGGGTCAAATTAGTGGCAGCCAGGGCCCCGCACCTGCCCGCAACACACCCATACAACTCAAACCAACACAAGCCGAGAGGAACATAGCAGTTGAAATCCCGACCCCTACGAAAATGATTTGCACTTCCCCCATCCTCCCAGCCCAATCTCCGAGACCTGTGGAGGCCCGCGAAGCATGGATGGCATGCAGGTGTCCACTCTCAACGACATATTAGTCAGGGATCCTCCTGATGCCTCGGCTCCTCCCGATATCGCTATAGAGTCGACTAGTCCGGAAGGGATTCTGGACCCCAGCCCAACTGAGGAAGGACAGTCGGCCCTGTCCCAAGGACCACCCCTAGAGGAGCGAAGTGGGAGCCCTATGGCTCCTCCGCTGTAGGGTAACTTTTTCCTTTTCCTTTTATGTTGATATTAATTTGGAATTGTCAAGGGGCAGGAGGGACTTAGTTTCAGACCATCCTGCGCAACTACATCCGCAGTTATCAATCGGGTGTTCTAGCTCTGCTCGAACCCTGGATTAGTGGGCCGCGGGCTCAGGCTGTGATTCTTTCCCTAGGGTATGATTTTTCCTTTCACGTTAAAGCTGAGAGATTTTCGGGCAGTATCTGGCTCCTGTGGAAGGAAGCTTTTGACATCTATATCCTTATTGCTCATCGACAGTTTATTCATACGACGGTTCGGTATCGGTCTCTTTCCTTTGATCTTAACGTCGTGTACACCAGCATGCAGGTACCTTCCCAGCATAGTCTTTGGTCCGCGCTTTCGTGGATTAAAGCCTCTACTACCCAACCGTGGCTAGTGGGAGGTGATTTTAATGCAAAACTGGAACAGTTAGATGAAAGGGGCAGTGCCTGCTCGACGCAGGTAGTGAGTCGTCGTTTCAAGGATTGGGTCCATAGGTGTGGAATGCACGATTTGGGTTTTCTCAGGTCTAGATTTACGTGTCGTCTTGGCACTGTTCAAGCTCGATTAGACTATCTGTTTGGTTCTTCTGACTGGATATAGCAGTTTCCCAATACAGTGAATTGGCATCTCCCCTTTCTTGGTTCTGATCACCGTCCTCTTCTGTGCACCTTCCTTCCCCCTCCCTCCCGAGGTAATGGAGCGCAACCTTTTCGCTTTCAGAATGCCTGGCTAACTCATTCAGGGTTCCAGACCATGGTCGAGGAGTCCTGGAACCTGGATGCGGCATCCCTCAGCCATTCCCTTCTCCATTTATCTTCCCAATTAAGCAGCTGGAATACACGAGTGTTCGGCAATATCTTTCATCATAAAAAGAAATTAGTAGCCCACCTTGAAGGGATCCAACGTGCCTAGACAACAAACACTCAGGACTCCTTACTAGAGTTGGAGGACAGGTTCAGTGTGGAATTACTGCAAGTCCAGAATGAGGAGGAGATTTATTGGAACCAGAAAGCCAGGTGTGAGTGGCTCTCCAAGGGCGACCGCAATACGAAGTACTATCATACGCTCACCTTGGCCAAACATAGGAAGTTGCAGATTGAGAGGCTCACGACCCCTACAGGCGAACAACTTTCGGAACCGGCCCAGATGCATAGTCTAGTTACGAACTTTTTTGTCCAACTTTACACTGGTGAATTCGGCCCTCCCTTACCTTTCTCGATCTCAAGAGCTTTTCCATCCCTGTCCGAGGAGCACCTACAGGCTCTTACTAGGCCTGTTCAGGATACCAAGGTCTGTCGGGCCATTTTTGATATGAATTCTCACAAAGCCCCAGGTGTTGATAGGTTCAATGCGCTTTTCTACCAACACCAGTGGGGAACAGTCGGACCAGCGGTGGTGGCCACTACTCAAAAAGTCTTCAGGATGGAGCTATGGGACACTGTATAGAATCACACGTTCCTCGTCCTCCTCCCCAAAACCCCGTCCCCGACTTAGGTGTCTCACTTTCGACCGATTAGCTTGTGTAATGTGTTGTATAAGATCATATCCAAGGTGAATGTTAATCGTTTGAAAGAGCACATGAACTTTTTAGCCGCAAAGAATCAATGCAGTTTCATCCCTGGCAGGCACATTACAGATAATATCATTATAGCCCAGGAGGTGATCCACTCCATGCAAAAGAAGACTGGCGCTACCGACTATTTGCCTCTTAAAGTAGACCTCGAAAAGGCATATGACCAACTCAGCTGGCCTTTTGTACAGGAGACCCTCCTCGACATTGGCTTGCCGGAGTCGTTATTTGGGTCATTATGAAGTGTATTACGACCACGACCTTGCAAGTGGATTGGCAAGGCACTCCTACTGAGTCGTTCCAACCAACTCGCGGTCTTCGACAGGGCGACCCTCTCTCGCCCTATCTTTTAATCCTGTGTATGGAACGATTAAAACACCTCATCTCAACGGAGGTGGGGAAGGGGTTGTGGAAACCGTTCAAGATTGATCGCACGGGTCACTCTGTCTCCCATCTTTTCTTCGCTGATGATCTCGTTCTTTTTGCTAAAGCTGTGGATAGTCAAGTTCAGGTGATCAGTCAAACTTTGGCGATGTTTTGTAGAGCTTCGGGTCAACAAGTGAGTCAAGCTAAATCTTGGGTTTTCTTCTCGAAGAACGTTTCTCGTGAAACAGCGAGACGCCTCAGCCACGGGTTGCAGGTTACACGCACAGATAATCTGGGACGGTATCTAGGAGTCCCTTTAACGGTATCTGGGAGTCCCTTTACTCCATGAGCGCTCCACTAGACATACTTACCAGCATATCCTAGATGCGGCCCAGAAGAAACTTACGGGGTGGAGCGAACGGATGCTCTCACTCGCAAGCCAAGTTACTTTAACCCAGTCCGTCCTCTTGGCATTACCAGTGTTCACTATACAGACGGTGCGGCTCCCCAGG
>JANJEY010000236.1:26995260-27007991 GCA_024703695.1 Erythroxylum cataractarum
TTAAATTCATAAATTTTCTCACTAATTTCTTTCTCATTTAAATTCATTTTAATATTTCTAATTTTCACCAAAAGTTCAGGGTCCAATAATAGACCAAAATTTCTTCATCAAGAGAGCTTTATTAAACAATTTAATAGGCATAACTCCAAAGCCTCCCTACAGTTTAGGTTTGCAAACTTAATCCACTTTACCTTAGGCATATCCCCTATTAGGGATGCCTCCTCCTCATAGAAAATTTGGCATTAACTTTTTCAGTGACTTAATAACTCCCCTTGCAAGTACCATATTCGAGGACCAATAAGTATGCATGGAGTTAAATACATAATTTACTAGTTAACCTCCCTCTAAAGGATAAAACACGATTGTTCTAAGAGGAGAATCTTTTTTGAAATGTTCAATAAGAGGATAACATTCACTAAACTGAATCCTTCTGAAATTGATTGCTAGGCCTAGATAGAATAGGGGAGTTTGTTTTCTTAGCATTCCAGTCAAAGAGAGGACACTTCCTTCCATGTATTATGCACTTTTCGAGAGAACAAAATGAATTTTATTGTAGTTAACATTCAATCCAGACATAGAGCTAAATTGATTCAAAGAATCCATAAAGAGCTTGATGGAAACCTCATCAGCCTTAGAAAAAAGAAAGTGATCATATGCAAAGCATAAGTTCACCAAAGAGACTTTCTTGCAATGACTGTGATGTTTAAACCGTGAACCCCTCCATTATTGTGTTTCAAGAGAGAGGTTAGGGCCTCCATGCATAAAATGAATATATAAAGGGACATGAGATCCCCTTGCCTAAGTCCCCTTTCCTATGAAATTTTTTGTAAGAATTCCATTAACAAAAACAGAATAAGAAGGATTAGAAATACAAGCTTTAATCCATTTAATAAACATCATTGGGAAAATCATCACTTCAAGTAGCCTTAAGATAAAATTTCATTCTACACTGTCAAAAGCCTTTTTAAAATCTATCTTGAAAGCATAATTCTTTGGAGCTTTCTTCCTCGAGTAGCTTCTTAACAACTCCTGTACTATGGAGATGTAATTTCCTACTTGTTTACCCTGTAAGAAAGTACTTTGATTATCACTAATCAAGGACCCCAATATAATTTTTAGTCTATCGGCGATAATCTTTGAAATCACTTTATATAAGAAATTAGAGTAAGTAATAGGCCTGCATTCTTCCAAGGATGCTGAATTACTTAGTTTAGGGACTAAGTAAAGATAAGTTTTGTTGATTTTCTTTAATAGAATTCTGAAATAGAAGAATTCTTTAACAACTGCTTTCACCATCGATCCAATCTCAGGTCAAGCTTTCCAAAAAAAGAATTCATTAAAATCATCATGTCCTAGAGCCTTTTTAGGATTCATTTGGAAGACAACCTTCTCTATTTCTGAGTCTTCAATAGTTGTAGTTAATAAAGTCTTCTCTTCATTAGATAGTTTATTATGAATAACATAATCCAAAAAAGGAGTGTGCAGTATTTTATTTTGAGAGATATAAAATCCTAGAAATACCTCCCAACTTCTTTCAACAAATCCTCTTGTTTGCTAATCTTTCTCCCATTTAGTATGGTAATTTCTTTAATAGAGTTATTATTCTCCAGGACAATAATTGAGCTGAAGATAATTTTGGAATTTTTAACACCCTCTTTGAGCCATGTAACCCTAGTCCTCTGCTCTATAACATTAGCATGATTATTAAGGGCTTACAAATAGTCTAACAGAGTAAATTTCTCCTGAAATAAAAGGGAACAATCTCCAGAATTATAGGAAAGAGTATGCTCAACTTGGATAGCTTGTTCCTGGCTACTGATATGGCTTGGAAAGTGCTCTCCCCTATTTGTTTCTTTACTGACTTTAAGTCCACTCTGATTAATTTAAGCTTCTGCACACATTTGAATTGGAGAGTTCCATTTACACTTCATGTCAACCTTACCCTTAAGCAGCCCTAAAGCCTATTTACATCGACCATATAATTGCTGAATATAAAAGGATGGCAACACTTTACCTTTAGGAACAAATCCTCTACAATTATTGGTGTATGATATGAAAACATAAGGTCAAAGAAAGAGACCTTACTTTTATGGCATGTTTGGTTCACAGGAATAGGAATTCTATTCCTGGTCTATTCCTAAAACTTTCCTATTCCTTTGTTTGGTTAGAAAAAAATGTCAGAATACCTAATCCTAAAATTAGGTATTCCTCAATTTTTAGGAATAGCTAAAGATCATCAAAGGGTGTCTTTAGCTATTCCAAGAATAGAGTTATTTCTTGAAAACTCTTTTATCCTTATAATAATAATAATAATAATAATAATAATAAGGAATTAATTAATTAATTAATTAATTAAAATAATAAAATTAATAATAATAAGAATAATAGTAAGTAGAAAATTAATAGTAACAATAATTAATAAGAATAGGAATAATAAAATTAATAATAACAAGGAATTTAATAATTAATAATAATAAATATTATTAATAAAATTAATATTAATAAGAATAATAGTATAAAATTAATAATAATAACAATTAATAATAAGAAGAATAATAAATTTAATAATAATAAGAAGAAAATTAATAATAATAAGGAATTTAATAATAAAATAAAATAAAATATATAATAATAATAATAATAATAATAATAATAATAATAACAATAATAATAAGGATATTTTAGTCTTTTTGTTATTTATTCCTTTCTTATTCTAATTTTATATTTTTCAAACCAAATACTGACATAGAAATTCTTTAGCAGTAAACCAAACAAAGTAATACCTATTCTATTCTATTCTATTCCTTATCTTTTCTACTCCTAAGAATAACTATTCTATTTATTATCTATTCCAACTGTTAAACCAAACAGGCTATTAGGGAATTGTAGTAGCCATACTTGGTTGACCATAACTCGGTCTAACTTTTTCCTAAGAGACCATTTATTAACTTGCTTATTACTTCAGGAAAAAAAAATGACCAATCACCTTACAATATATAACTCCTAGCTAATCAACACAATCCTTAAAGTCAGTACAGCAATTTCTTAATAAAAAATGCCCTTTTACATCCGTTCTATTAAAGTCACCTGAAATGAGCCAAAGACCTAGCACTCTTTTTTGAAAACTCAATAAGCTCTCCCAAAGAACCTTTCTCTGAAAACCATGGTTAAAACCATACACTACCGAGGCAAAAATAGGCATCTTTTGCTCAACAAAATGCCATTTTATGTGTATCACTTGTATCTCCAATTCTTACATCTCAGTGTCAACTATTTAGGGATCAAAATCAATAATAATTCTACCATAAGCATGAGCTTGATAATTAGAGAGAAACCGTCACTTGATACCTAGCTTATTAAGAAACTTAAGATTCTTCAATATGATTTTTGTTTCCAAAATAGAAAAAATCGAAAATTTTCCTTTAGCTAAAAAATCCTTTAGAGGCAAAAGTTTTTTGAGGGCATTAAAGCCCCTAACATTCTAAACTAAAATCATAATGAAATGGGTTTAGAGCTTTGACCTTTCCTCTATTTAACACTAGTAAATTGTTCTGCAACCTTCTTTCCTTTAGCATTGCTTGATGTTGAAGGGGAGGAGGTTGCCTTCATATCATCACCTTTTTCCCCTTATGTATAGTTGGCATGCTTTCCTTAGAATCTTCTTTAGTTGTTCATATCTCCATTTTTTTCATAATCTGGATTTCCACATCTTAATCTGATAGTATTGAAACAACTTTGAACATCTCGTGACTTAGTTTCAACTTATCATTTCCAACCTTATTCACCTGGTTTTGATCCCTTATGATTGGTTCTTCTCGGGATACATTTTGACATAATACCTGCTTATCATTCCCATCCTTCTCATCTTGATCTAGACCCATTAGTTCCATATAACTCCCTTTCTTGAGGATTTTCCTCATAGGCATCCACCTTTTTCCTAGTAGCTTCAAAGAAGGCTTCCAATGGTAGTCCACTGTTATAGAATCTTCATACAATGTTTCATTCAACCCTAACCTCATAATCGGAATTTGATAATATAGATGCTTAAAGATATCCATAGGAATACATAGTTGTGCATATAAAGAGGCTATCCGAAACAACTTGAAATCATACCGACGCCCTTGGTAGTCCAACATTCCAATGGAATATTAGACAAATTAACCCACAGAAGAATTGACTTTAACTTTTCTATGTCAGGTTGGAACCTTGGCTACCAACTTTGGAGAAATAGTGGAAGGTTCATCATATGCCAAGGTCCTTCTTCCACGACTTTAAGGCCCTGAGCTTTAGAGGAAAAGGTAAATAATGCTATATTTTTGTCAACTAATAATACCTCTAACAAGCCTTTGTTCTTCCAAGTAGTATTTGCCCACTTTTGCAACACCAGAAATAGGGATCTTTTCTCCCAAAAGAACGCCACTAGTGAAGCCTCCCATGATCGAGCTCCTTCCTGAAGGACTTACAGATTTGGCAAAACATTGACTCTACCTTGCTCTTCCTTGGGGGGAATAATGTAGCGTTGTATCTCCTTCCATTGCTATTGCTTGCTTCCAACTCTTCTTAAGATTCAAGGATGATGGACCCTTTTCTGGTGGCTTGGAAATAGCTAAGGTGTGGGAGGATAATAAAGGAAACTCAGTGTGAGAGTCTGCACAAAAGGCAGGATACTCAGGAGCAGGCATGGTTGACAGACAAGGGAGATGAATGCAGTGCAGAGACAAGGAGAAGGTTTTAAAAAGTGATTACCAAAAACGAGAAAAGACAGTCAAGACAGATTGCTAGGAAAGACAGAAATGCCCCTAGTAGCTAAAGAGGGGTTCAAAGAGAGAGCAAAGGATTTTGGAAAGGAGATGAGAGACAACAATTGTTTATGAAGATGAAAAAGCAAGTGCTTGTGGCTTGAAGGGAAGAAGTAGATGAAAACATAGAGGTAGGCAAAAGATTGAAAAAGTGTTAAGAGCTGGAACAGAAGCAAGATATTATGGCTTGTAGGGAATATGAAAAGGAAACCTGGAGATCAAAGGGGCTGGAGGTTAGGGGAAGTGAGACGGATTAACAGATCAAATGGGGGAGGAGCAAGAGCAGAGCAAAGCAATCAAGGAAATAATTGCAACCATATTCTTTCTCTGTTCATAGTATTTGGTTTTTGTTGTATGAACACCAACCTTGAGTAGTAATATGACATTTTAGCTTTCATTTTCACCATGTAACCAAGAGTCAACCAAATTAAGTTTTCAAAATCTAATCATCATAATTTGATTATAACGTAGGTTGAGCCTTAAAATGACTTTAGCTTCTCCGGTCAATAAGAAAAAACTTTTCGTGAATAGTTATGAATTCAACTTTTTAACAACAAAAGGTCATTTAATTAGCATTTAAATTAAGATATGATAAGATATTATCTTTTAGTTTTTGTACATGATCCATGACTCCTAATTACGTAAATTCTAGTTCCTGCAGGAATTGATGCCTTGAAGATTGAACATTACATGAATGACATCATAGGGTCGTTACGTATATCTTATATTTCTTGTTTCAATATTAGGTTCCATAAAAAGTCATCTCAAACTCGAAGAAGATAAGGTTTTTAAGGATGTTTTAAAAAGTAGATCACTAAAAGTTAAACCGATCAAATAAGAAGTTTTAGAATTTAAAGATTAATTCACTATCGATAAATATTAAAATATGATTTAAATAAATTAATTCAAAATTTTATTGGTTGAGCTTTTATTACTCTTTTATGTTGACTCACGTGAGGATCTTACAACATAAGCTTTAACCATGTTGGCTACTTAGATCATGTAATGTGATACAATATGATGGAATGATGTACAATAGAAGTTTGATTTTCTTTTTCTTTTTCTTCTATTTCTCAACCGAAAAAGAAATAAAGGACTTGACGTGGATTGGTAGTTAAAGTGATTCCAGGAGTTGGAAATGGTCGGGGCTCGGGGGTTTGACAGTTGATAGTTGACTGGTTGGTCTTTCTACCGTTCATCTCTCTGAAGTTGATCTTTTGGACTCAATAAATTATAAATAAAGTTCATCTCAACGACATATGCTTAATTCTCTCTTTCTTCGGCAGCCTGAGAGTGAGAGATTGCTGATTTTGTTGCTATTAAAATGCGTAGGTCGCAGATGTTAATGCGTAGGTCTCTTTTACTAATCTATCCTCACGTTCTAATAAAAATTCATTTAATTAGTCTTTTTTTTTTGTTTATATAAAATTTAATGAATTAATTTATACAAGTTTTCTTTTATAGTATGAGATGCTTTCTTTATTCTAAAATTGGAAAAACGAAAATGTGTTAATATGAACAATCACAGCCACTTTTCCTGTTTCTTTCTTTTATGAGAATCGGAAAGTTCAGTTTTGACTTTTTGGATGAAGACAAAAACATAGCAAACATATTGGAATTAGGAATTTATTATCCAAAAATCTTGTAATTTTTGGAATCTATTATAATGCGCCTCAAGGATGCAACTGTGGCAGCAACAGAGAAAAGTCCAAAGAAAATGACATTAAACCAATGCCATAGCTTCTGTAGAGAGCTTAGATTCTTTTTCTCCGCCGTCACGTAGAGGAGGTGAGGGATGACAAGTGAGAGAGGAACGAGACATATGGATCCAATGAGCCCAATTAAGTCTCCTATAAACGGTAGGAGAGCTGCTATAACTGCACTAACGGCCAAGTAGCTGCCTCTTGCCCCCGCTCTAAATAAAAGATTCCGAATTGCCCAAGCACTTCCCTTAACGCCATACTTGGTGTCTAAGTACTCGTAGGTTGGGCATGCACATATCTACAGAGAAGCATACTCACTCATATAAGTAACTTTCCCTTTTTCTTTTCTTTTATAGATTTTGGTTTTGGAATCAGGATCGTACATGAAAATTAATGACTGCTTGAAAATTTGCAGCTACGTAGGCAAGTGCCTTGGCCCAAACTGGACCGCTCAAGTTATTAATCAAATATGAGGATACCGATGACCCATATGCCCAATACCCAGAAAATATAACAGAGTATATTGGTAGAACTCCAGCTGTAAACTGCACACATAGTGCCTTCTTCATGTTTCCAACTGCAGGAGCCCTTACTGTTGCCTGTGGCAAAAGTTAGTGAAGAAGCAATTTGTTAAAACAAAGAGACGACAGTTTTGATGGATGGATTTAATTTAAAAGATTTACCTGTATCTCAGGAACCATCCCGGTATTAAATGGAACGACGCTGCTGGAGATGGACTCAATTGCTAAAATGATTTTCTCTACCAACGTTCCTGCGGGGATGCTATAATCCCTAGCTGGCTCCTTCAGTCCTGGATAAAATCAACCAAAATATGCAACTCCAAGTATACTACTGTGATATGTAAAAGTTACAGTAACCCAACTTACCATCGCTGATGGACACCACAACTGCTACTAGAGCATATATAGAAGTAAGCACAGCTGATAGGCCCAACCAAACACCTACAGCTGATAAATGAGGAACAATAATCGCAAATAAGAAACATACAAACCCTGCAATAAGATTGCAGTATGGGAGCTTCAGAGCATTGTCATCCCTGAAAAGATCATAAACACCCTGCATCCATGCATCAGAATACGTGTGGACTTCAGGATTTTCTAAGTTTCTCAAAGCCAAGAGGGGTGAATCTAGTTCCATTTTTACCTTGATAGCTGAACCAGTTAGAACTATGTATGCAATATTAACCATGAAGAGATCAACATACTGCAGCACCCAAACGGTATAGTAGCCCTGCTTACCTGTTATCATCAGCATCCACGATCATTTACATAAGAGAAATAGTTATTGGTAATAGCTCTCTGCTGTTTCTGTCTTAGATCATACCGTATATGTACCCCGCTAGATCTCTGAATCGGATATGCCTCTTTCCGTCAAGCTCATGGAGCTTGCCAAGCAGAATACTTGCATGTAACGACAGTGCAGATGCTGCAATTACACTAACTACACCAGCGATCCAACCCAGATGAACCATAATGGCCTCCGAATAACCCATTATATAAGCACTGTTGACATTAACGGTGAGCACAAAGCATATTTGGATCCATGAATCTGCGAAATTCCTACGTCTTAGCAACAATTTTTTTTACGTGTCCTTTGCCCTCAATCTAGAAATCGATATTAACAGTAAAGTAACTCATTAACTTCACGTGATCAAGGTTTTTGAAACATTTAAAACGGTGATTGCGAACCAAAGGAAGTTTACCAATGAATCCCAAACATTTGGTGAAACCTACAAACTCCAAACAGAGTTTCTTTATTATTCAACTCCATTCAAACGACAAACAAAACTAATAGATACAAATATTCAACCCTTAGGGACAGTGGTTCGGCAGCCAAGTATAATTAGTGAAGGAAATAAGGATGTAAAAACCTCCATCTTATTCACTGAAAAGAAACTACCTGTTAAATTCCAACGTGACTATGCAATCTCCTCTTCTATATAAATCTCTACTCTTCCAAAATGAACTTCAATGAAAAGTTCTAACCCAAAAAAAAAAAAAAATCGAAACCTTTGCTTATCTGATGAGCAGTCATTGGAACTTCAGTGGACTGCTCGTCGTGAAATGATGACGAAGCCACGTATGTCTTCGCTCCATGTTCTAGTCCCTGATTAGCCAAGAGAGGAACTTTCTCTATTTCTTCGCCTACATTTTTTCTGACCGTCATTGTCACACCAACCCCAGTATAATCCTCCAGTAGCGTCCTGAATCAGAGTAAACGCAACAAACAAAAGAGAAACGCTTCTATATTACGGGACAAGTAATGAAAGTTTTTATCCAAGCGATTCTTGGTGCCTGTCGTGTAGTCTTTCTCTGCAGTGAAGTGTGTTGTGAGTCTTTTCTTCGCATGACAACAGCAAGGCGGAACTTGAAGACAGTTTTAAAGGAAATAGCGGGAAGTTCAGAGGTCCAAGAAAATTAGTTGTTGCTAAAAATTAGACTCTTAGGTTTTGCGTTGACTGGTCGGTTTGTAAGATTACATGCACGATCACTATTCAAGTCTCCCAAGATAAGCATCCAGCAGATTTTTGGAAGTCGGTAAGAGAAGATCCGGAGTTCAGGGTCAAAGCTCCAAGATTCAACGTGAAATAGAATGAACGAAGAAAATATGAAAAATACCTTCTTTTGATTACATAAATTCCAACGAGCTTTTCGAAGCTTCTGAACAAGCATAACTCTAATTAGTGTATTGTGAATCTGTGATGTTTACGAAAGATAAAGTTGTATATACTTTTCTTACTATGATATGTACAAAAGAATACAATGACTGATTTTATATTACAAGCTTCTTGGAGTTTTATTTGAGAAACAAAAATCATAAAAACTATAGCAAACTTTCCTTCCGTTATAACAAATTATGCTGTCTTCAGCACCCCCCTCAAATTGGAGGGTGGGAAGAAGAAGACACCCCCAACTTGCTGAGGAGGTGATGATGCTACTTACCAAGAAGGGGCTTGGTAAACAAATTGTTAGAAATCTTTTATGTAATTTCTGTAATATTTCTGAACTGATAATGCTTGGTCTAGTAATTTTGCAGAAATGAAGTTGCAAGAAAATAAAGATGACACAGATGTTTTACTTGGTTCGATAACACACAACTATCTACGTCCAAGGATCAATCACACACATCGGATTTTACTAAGATCAAGGAAGAAAAATACAAGAGATTGAGTGTTCACTTACAACTGCAAGAGTTCTAAAAACTCTCTAGTACCCACTGTAATGTACTCTAGCACTCTCAATTATTTCCTCACTTGAAAACAGAAAAATGTAAACTTAGTGGACTTGATTGTATTGGTATATCGTTCTGTATTTCTGGATGCTGAGGCTTGGCTATTTATAGTGTTGAAGTTGGTCTACTGCCTTCGGATGACATTGACTGAGTCAATATAATATGCTTGTGTCATTGCAAGTGTTTCTTTAAACTCTTCCTTCGTTACTTTGTTCACTTCCATAAGCCTTTGACTGAGTCCATATATATACTCATGCCTTGTCTACGTGACTTACTTAAAAACTCTACCTTTGTTCCTTTATTGACTCCCATCAGAATTTCATTTAATGCCTTTAATGAAGTGCTGCATTTTATCCATGAAGTCCCCTTGTACTGTGCGTTTTTGTGGCAGTCTAGTGTGCTTCACGTGATGCACTTAATGAATCATCTCTGCTTATGTTTTGAATCTGACAACATTTTGAATATCAACTGACCTTCATGCTCTGCACTATACGTCAACGTTTTGCTTTCCTATGTCACGTGTGTCTTGAGTTAAACTTAACTCAAGTCTTCAAACATCCCTTTAGAACTTTCGAGAGTCACCTTTTATTTCTCTTTTCAAGCCTCAGATATTCTTCTTCCTTTTTGCTTCGATTCTTCATCTGTAACTCTTGATCCTAAGTGATTGTGTGTGGATTTATGGGGAATCTCTTGTGATTCTTCACATTTTTCCCTCCTTCTTCATAAACCCTCACTCAATCCTTTAATTCGTGATCAATTTCTGAAATCCGAAATCCTAGAAAATTCGAAACTCTAATTTTTTTCTTTGGTGTTGTACGATCGACGGGTAAGTCCTCTTTTTCGTTCAAGGTGCTTCATTTATCTGTAGAAACTCTATAAAGAAATTGAACTTCTTTATTGGAACTATTTTTGTCCCAAAATCTGATGGGTTCTGTTCTCCTTTTATTTTCTTCAGGTTGACTTCTCTACTGTTGACCTTGTCTCTGATGAAGTGGAGTTGAACATCAATATGCTTCAATCTCTTGTATAGGACTGGGTCCTTACTCAAGTAAAGAGCACTTTGATTGTTGGTGTGAATATTTGTTTTTGATAGATGAACTTTGATTTCTAATAGCAGTCCCTTAAGCCATATTAGCTCCTTTAGGCCTTCTTTGATTGCATAGTATTCAACTTCTGTTATGGATAATGATACTACTGATTGTTGTTGCACTTTCCAGCTTACTGTATTGCTTGATAATGTAAAGTAGTATGTTGATAATGACTTGCGTGTGTCTTTTTCTGCTACATAGTCTACATCTACATAGCCATTTAAGTTCATATGTTTATGCATTTCTAGATTAGATTTAGAAAAAAATATACCATGATTTAGGGTTCCCTTCAGATATCTAAGTACTATCTTAAAACCCAGCCAATGTTCTAGACCTATATTAGACATGAATCTGCTAAGTAGGTTGATTGCATGTGCTAAGTCAGGTCTAGTACAAATCATAATTTACATTATACAACCTATACCCACATCATAAGGATATTTCAGCATGTGTTCCCCTTTTGCTTCTGTTGCTGGATTCTTAGCAACTGTCAACTGTAGGTGTGTGGCAATCGGAGCAGGGCTAGGTTTAGAGTCTACCATGTTAAACTTAGATAGGACTTTCCTTATATAATCCCTATGTATCAACCATAGTTCCCCTTCAACCTCATTCCTTATGATCTGCATTCCCAGAAGCTTCTTAGCTCTCCCTAGGTATTTCATATCAAAATTCTTCATCAAAGCATCTTTAACTTCTTGAATTTTCTTCATCAGCTTTCCTGTGATGATTAAATCATCAACATACACAAGCATATAGATCACTTCATCTTTCTCTAGGTCCTTATAGTGTAGGCAATAGTCATAGGTACTTCTTTTGAACCTCAGTTCTATCACTACCTCATGGAACTTATTGTTCCATTGCTTAGGAGCTTGCTTTAAGCCATACAAGGACTTTTCCAGCAAGCACACATGATCTAGTTTCTGTTTATCTATGAAGCCAATAGGTTGCTTCATATAGATAGTTTCCTCTAGTTGTCCATATAGGAAGGTTGTCCTTACATCCATTTAATGTATATCCCAATCATTCAATGTTGCTAGGGTCAAAATTATCCTTACTGTTTTAAACTTAACCACTGGAGAGAAGATTTCCTTATAATCTACTCCTTCTCTTTGCCTAAAGCCCTTTGCAACTAATCTTGCCTTGTAGGTTTCAGGATCAGCTTTGTCACCCCATCTTTGAGCTTAAATATCCACTTGCATTCAATCACCTTAGCATTGGGTGGCTTGGGAACTAGCTCCCAAGTTTCATTCTTCATTAATGAAGAGTTCCCTTAGGCAAGCCTCCTTCTATTGATTTGCATCAGCCCTCTCCATAGCTTCCTCATAGGTTTCTGGTGCTTCATATCCGTTTCTGTAACTAAACAAACATATTCAACTAGGTTAGTATCAAAATACCTTCTGTTTGGTGTTACCTGCCTTGGTTATCTATCTCTAACTAGTTGATAGTCTTGTAAAGGAGTTTGAGCTTCAGTTGCTCCTTCTTCTTATTTTGTTCCCTTCTAAGGGTTAGAACTAGAATTCAGTCTTTCTTCTACTGCTTTTGTAGATCGTTCAATAGCTGGTTCTGTTTTCCCTCCTTCATATGTGGAGGGTGGGACATAAAAGGGAGTCAAATTGTTGTTTGAACCCAGCTGCTGTAGGACAATCTCCTGAACTTGCATTCCTCCATCTTTTTGCTTTAGCAATGGGAATTTAGTTACCTTGAACACCACATCTATGCTTATTTGAGTTTTGTGAGCTACTGGCTGTAGGATTAGAACTTTATACCCTTTTATGCCTTCAGGATATCTTAGAAACACTCCTTTAATGGCTCTAGGTTCTAACTTTCCTTCTGTTTGGTGGATGTAAGCACTGCATCCAAAAGTTCTCAAGTTAGTCAAATTAGGTTTA
>JANJEY010000236.1:27177056-27187407 GCA_024703695.1 Erythroxylum cataractarum
TAAAAGTGCTTTTTATTTTTATGTTGCCAAACAGTTTATTGTATGAAGCTCTTTTAAAAAAGCTGTTTTTTTTAATTGACAACCAAACAGTCAACTGGCTTTTAAAAAAAGCTCTTATCAGAAAAGCTCTATTGACAAAAGCTCTACTAATAAAAGCTCTACTGATAAAAGCTCAACCAAACGGGCACTTAATGTTATAGCTTGAGTTCATGTTGGATTGGTTCTCCGAATACTTAATAATTCAACTACTTTAGAATGATTTAATGATATAGCTTGAGTTCATGTTGGATTGGTTCTTCGAATGAAAAATCATGCCATTTGTTTGTTTTATAACAAGCGTTTGAAAGGTGAAGTAATCACTAGATTAAAGAAGCATTTAGTTAAGATCAAAGGTGATGTGAAGTCTTGTGAAAAAGTGAGGCATGATGTGACACGAAAAATGAAAACTTTGGTTGAAGAGTATTAGCATGAGACAAATAAGGTAAAGATTGAATTACAAAATTGGTAGTGGAGTTCTTTTGTTGGTATTTAGGATGATAGTGGGAATGTTGAAGGTAGTAACATTCCTATCGAACAAGAAGGAAATGTTGCACTTAATGTTAGGAAAAAGAAGAAGACAAATGTTTAATTTTTTTGCACCATGAACAACTCCTAGATCTCAACCTTTAATATATAGTGCCTTACAATTAAGAGAAGGAGCTCATAATATGGATATGACAATGGTTGGACGCTGGTATCATTCAGGTATAACATTCAATGCTTCCTAGTCTTATTATTATCAGCCTATGGTAGATGTTATTACCTCTTACGATCCAAGATATAAAGCTTATTCAATTGATGACTATAAAGGTAAAATTTTGAGTAGCTTTGTTTATGAAATAAAAAGTTGTTTGAATGAAAAAATAATGACTTGGGCTACTTTAGGGTGTTCAATCATATGTGATGTTGGACAAATAAAAGACTTATTCTGCACAGGGGATAATGTTTTTAAAGTATAATGATGCATTTGGCCTTGTTAGGAATGTTGATACTATATTTAAAATATCTGATGAAGTTGTGAATGAAGTTGAGCCAGAAAATATTGTTCATTTCATTGCTAATAATGATTCTGCTTATAAAGTAACTAAAAAAAGATTGCAAAATAAGTATAATTAATTTTATTGTACTCTTTATGATGCACATTACATTAACTTGATGTTATAAAATATAGGAAATGTTAGGCCTTTTCCTATTATTGATAAGACTATGTAGAAAGAAAAAAAAGTTGACCAAGTTCATCTATAATCGTGTATGAGTCGTAAACTTAATGAGAAAGGATTTCACCAATGGTAGAAATTTATGTTGTCCTGCTATGATAAGATTTGCAACAAATTTCTTATCACTTCAATATTTTATTATGAAGAAGAAATAGCTGAGAAAAATGTTTACAAGTGATAAGTGAGTTGTATCTCAACATGATGCGTCTAATATTGGATTGGAGGTTTCTATAATTACACTTAAAGATAGCGAATTTTATTCCCAATGTCAATGTATCATTCGATTTTGTGAGCCTTTAATGAGGGTACTTTGTTCAGCTAATAGTGAGGCAAAGGCAATAGTGGGTTATTTTTATGATACTATGGAGAGGGAAAAGGAAGCAATCAAGGTTAATATGAAAAATATGCTTTCTTTATACACACCTTATCTTGCAGTCATCAATGAGAGATGGGAAAACCAATTTTACTCTACTTTGTTTACAACTGAGACTTTTTTAATCCTAGTGTCTATTTTAGACCAAGTTTTACAAAGAAAGCTAAAGTTAATAGGAGAATGCTATTAATTATTACAACAATTATTGACCATAAGATGATGTAAGATCTATCAAGCTCACAAATAGAGATTTATATGGATGTTTTTAGTGATTTTGGGAAGCTAATTGCAATTCGTCAAAGAGACAAACTTAATCTAAGTATTTTTGTTTCACTTTTTTTACTTGTTGAAAATTAACCATCACTTTATTTTGTTTATAATGCTACTTTTGTTGTCTTAGGATTTAAAGTTGCCTGGGGAGACCAATTTGGAAGTGGTGTTCCAGAATTACAAAGGTTGCAATTCGAATTCTAAGTCAATGTGTGAGTGTAACATGAGTGAAAGTAATTGGAGCACATTTGAATTCATCCATTTCAAGAAAAGGAATAGATTGGAACACAAAAAGTTTAACGATTTGATTTTTGTTCAATACAATTTAAAGCTTTGAAAAATGTATATTATTATCATTATTAAGTTGCATATAATATCTTATAATTTTTAGTAATTTAATTTTATTGTTTACTAAGATTATTAATAGAACAAGTAATTCTGCAAATCTAATTTGCCTTTATTATTGATATGTCATTTGGTGTAATGAATTTAAATGATGGTAATGATGATTTTATACTAAATGAGAATTGAGGTCAATGCGTTTAAGCTGGTATTCGATTAAATGAAGTTTCAGGTTTTTTCCTCTTGTTTTAATATTAAATTTAATTTATATAATATAACTGTTAATATTTTTGTTTCAAATTTCACTTCTAGTTGGTAATAGTAAGGTTGTGAACGTAATGGTAAGGTGGAAAATGACAATATGAAGCCAACCATAGCAACAAGTTTCACAAACACCGAATACAACACATGTTATTCAAACTGAAGCCAACAATGACTAAATCATCCTAACCACAACTTCAGTGACTGTGCAAAGTGCTAAAGGGGATTCAGAGGTGAGTAATATTAACCCTACCCAAGCTGATATCATAGAAACTCCTAAAGCTTCTATTGCTCTTCAAGAAACTGCAACAAATACTGAATTCCATACAGTAGAGACAAAGAGATTAAAGAGAGGAAAAGGGAAGGGCAACATAAGCCAAACCTTTTAACCCATGTCTATAATCGCGTGGAATGTAACAGAATAATTATCCTAGTAAACAATTAGCTTTAAGGGACTTTTTTTTAAGAGAGAAGCTCTCATATTTGAACTACTGAAAACCAAGGTCAGACTCAAAAATTTAGCAAAATAGGACATTTTTGGACCGCACTGGAACATGATTACTAATCACCAACATCATGCTTTAGGCAGAATTATAATATGCTACAAGGAGGATGAACTCAAGGTGGATCTATTAGACTCAAATGAACAAGTCATGCATTTCCAACTGTCCTTCCTATAGATGTACATCCAGATAAATGTCTCTTTCATTTATGTAAGCAATTTTTTATTCCAAAAAAGAGACATATGGAACAACTTATCATCATTCAGCAAGACTGTCTCTATTCCTTGACTAATATGTATAGATTTTAATTCCATATTATAACCCTCAGAGCCACAAGGATATTGTTATTTAAAGAATTATACAACTGATTTGAAAGACTTGGTGGAGGAATTAGGGGTGACAAATCTTAAGTTTAGTGGTCGTACTTTTTCCTAGTCTAACAAACAAAATTTTACTTAGTATATCAGTAAAAAATTGGATTAAGCACTGGTAAATGATATTTGTCTTAGGACTTCATCGGAAAGCCTTACTACATTCAAAGACCCCCCTCTTCTCAGATCATGCCCCCTTATAATGGAAAATCTATTCCAAAAGTTAGCAACTATTATCCCTTCCTATTCAATAACTTCCAAGTGAATGTTCCAAGGTTTGTGGAGGCATGTATAAAAGGTGTAGTACATAGTTGTCAAAGGACCAAGCAATTTTGTTGTGTCTAGAAAGTTGAAGCTATCAAACAGGAATTGAAGATCCTAAATTCTCTACAACGGCCTACAACTTCCTCAATAAACTACTCCAGACAACTTCAAGCTATCCAAGCTAGCCTTACTGCTCATCCTACTGATCCTACTCTACTTGAAAGAGAAAAGACTGTGTTATCACAATTCTTAAAGGCTACACACAATCACAACTCTCTCTTGCAATAAAGAGCTTAAGTACACTGGTTAAAATATGGGGACAACTGCACTAGATTAATTTTCAACTCCATTCTTACGAGAAAAAATAGGAACAAAATCCACCATATAACTTCCATAGAGGGTGCAAATCTTCAGACACAGCAGGAAATTCAAATGCTACGTTAGATGAACTCAGAACCCTCTCCCTCAAACAAATCACATTAGTAGACTCGGAAGTCAATATAAAATATAGAAATAGAAGCTGCATTTTTTACCATAGATGGCTTCAAAGCTCTTAGCCCTAATGGACTAAATGGGTATTTGTTCCAGAAGTCTTGGAGTGAGATAGGTCCATTTATTATAGAGGAAATCAATGAATTCTTTTCCAAGGGGATCCTAATCAAGGATATTAATAGAAAATTTATATGTTTGATTCCTAAATGCTCCAATCTTACACATTTTATGGATTTCAAACCTATTGCATACCCTAATTTTCTCTACAAGGTCATAACCAAGATACTTGTTTCAAGACTGAAAAACCCTAGCCCTTCTAATTAGTGACAACCAAGGTGCTTTTATGCAAGGCAGATGTATAGGAGACAACATTCTTATTGTAAAAGAGCTCCTAAAAGGTTACTTCATATCAAATTACTCTCTAAATTGCACAATCAAGATTGATTTCCACAAAGCTTTCGATAGTGTGAGCTGAGATTTCCTATGGACTTTGTTGATGGCTCACAGATTTCCAATGATCTTTATAAAGTAGATTAAATGTATCTCAATCTCCTCTTTGTCTATTATAATCAATGGTACTCCTACTACCTCTTTAAGGTAGCAAGAGGACTTAGGCAAGGGAGCCCATTGTCCACCTACCTTTTCATCTTTTTTCTGGAGATTCTTAACTCCCTCGTCAAGCATAAAGTGTTTAAAAAAATCAAAATTCAGATACCATGTTAAATGCAAAAGATCGATTTGACTAACCTCTACTTCGCAGATGATCTACTTTTATTTTGCAGGGACTCAATGAACTCCATACAAAGTTATATGGCAGCACTTATCAAATTCAAAAACTTCTCTGGACTACAATTCAACCCAGTAAAGAGCCATTTTCTCCAATCCAAAAAAGCAACTGCTTTGGGCCCTCACATCTCTCAATCAACTAGAATGCTTTTCAAGCAGACACCTTTATTATGTCTTGGATTATTAGTTTCTACTAAAAGACTCTCATATGCGGAATGCACCCCACTCCTAGAGAAAATACAGAGAAGAGTCAGTTCGTGGGTTATCAAGTCTTTGTCCTATGTAGGGAAGGTTCCACTCATCAAATCGGTGTTAAACTCCCTCCATATTTATTAAAGCTCTCACATCTTTTTTTTTTCTTAAGGTATCATAAAAACCATTGAAAGAATCCTTAAGAATTTCCTATGGGACCACCCAAATGGTGTCAAAGGTTCAGGTAAAGTGAAACGGGCTGATATTTGTTTTCTTAAGGATGAAGGAGGGTTAAACATAACTCCTATCAAAATCATAAATCAAGTCCTAATTTTGAAATAACTACGGTGGATCCTTATAGATAAAAACTCTCTTTGGGTAAAATGACTACACTGTTATTTTCTCATGGAAAGAAGCCTATAGAGCATTAAGAAATTAGTCTCATGCTCTCATTTTCTCAACCAGATTATGAAATTGAGGGACAAAGTCCAAGAAGAGATCTCTTGCAAAAATTGGTAATGGCAACTTGACTTATGTCTAGTTTGACAACTAGTCTAGTTTGGGACGTCTCATACATCGTTATGGCAATCTAAATCATCCTCAAACTGCTTAACTCAAACTTAAATTATGCTCAATGGTCATAGAGAACACCTGAAATTTTCCTCAAAACCGAAGACATCTCCAACCATCATACGTTCCCTAACCTATCTCTTTGGACACTTTCTACTGGCAGACCCAACTTATCCTTAAACTTACAAACAAGGCAATGAGAGATCTTCTACGATGTAGGAAACATAAGGTGGAATGGCATAGAGTTGTTTGGAGCAAGGTACTAACCCCAAGGATATCTTTCATACTATGGTTAGCGATCCTAAATAGGTCGAATACTGCTAACAAAATTCACTATCTGCAAATGGAAAAAACATGCCCATTGTGCAAAAATCATATAGAAACAAGAGATCATCTCTTCTTCACATGCCCTTATAGCAACAATGTATAGGAATCTATAGCCAACAGATGCCTATGACTAAAACCTGAGAACACTATCGTAGAGGTGATCCAAATATTCACAAACCATACAATTCCTCTAGACTCAAATATACAAATCCATGTTCTATCCCTAGGTAGTTTTCAGTAGAAAGGCCGGAAACTCGATTGCAAGTGTCTCAAATTCTTTTTGATATTTGATCATTGGAGGAGGTTTGTCAAAGTTTAAACAAGGCAGCCCGATGATTGAGAAAAATAGAAGGCCCAAATCGGTTTTGAAGGGATTTGCCAACCTCCTTCATAACTGACAGATATGGGCCCTTGATGAGCAAGATCCATTCATGAGACCAGAAAGGGGAGTAAACGTCACCAGACTTGGAAGTGTTTTGGCATAAATAGAGCCGGAATTTAAAGGGCAACCATCTCTGCTGTTGCTTTGACAATAGAGAAACTACGATCACGAGATGTTGATGGACAAGTTCAGTGAATTCGTAGTTGGATCATTTCTTTGCTTTGTACATTGTTCTGACATGAAAGTTGGTAATAGAAGATTTCTTTAAATTGTTATTCATTCTGCATGCGACATCTTTAATTGTTAATCGGAGGGATCCCCTGCAAGCAATACTAAAATGCAGCTAAGCCATCCACGTGTGATGATTTAGTATCAGGAATTCAATCTTGTCATAGAACGGGAAGCTTACTGGAGAACTTCAACTCATAGCATTAATTTAAAGCTCTCACTTCATCAATGATGCACGTCAAATCTATTGCTGCAATCATATACAACTCTTGCTATTTAGACTTCAAATTGAACTTTATGAACCCCTATGATTTGCTGGTTTGATAAAGAAAAGCTGCGTTGACAATGTTCGACTGTTCAGTAAATATTGACCTAGGATTTTATCCAAGAGAGTATAAATTCCATACGCTAATCTACGAGTTGTCGACATTCTTATGTCAAGATAACAATTTAAGCTTGATGTGCACTTAAAAATCTCCAAGGTGACAAAGATGATCATGGTACTGACGACACTGCATCCAAATAAACAAGAAAGCCTGGGGATTCAAAGATAAAAGTTTGTGAATCTTGAGAATTAGCCAAGTTGCCGGACAAGTTTACAAAGGATTAAAAGAAAAATAAACAAGCCCTCCGCTTGGAAGAACTTAGGTTGAAGAACCACCAAACATGAGCATTGAGAACTTAAAGACATCAAAATGCACTGGCCACAATGAACAAAACATTAAAACATGTTCACTAGCTTTTCAATGTCCAAACCTAAATTTCAGTATTTTTCCCACATGTAGCATCATTACTTCAACAAACAGGCTTAATAAAGTTCTCTGCCGGACATCCACCATAAAAAAGGAAAAAAAACGACTTGATTATCTCACAACCAGCCCGGACCAAAACTCCATGCACCAATTCCAGAGCCTTGTTTGTGACAGATCAAGCAGCCTCAGTATATATGATCATAACAGCGTAGAGAATATCTCTCAGAAAATAATTTTGAACCAAAACCTGTCCTCTTTGGTGAATTAAAATATTCCTATGCATGTATATCGACGACCAGCCATTAGAGAAAAGCACTGCAAATGGCGGCATGTTTTTGATATATGCCTGAACCATTTCGCTTGTCATCCTCTTTTAAATGAAAGTTGCTTAATCTAATCTTTTGGCGGCCCCGGATCTGATAAACTCCAAGGCGTTCATCACTACCTAAGAAGCACGGACACGGATATCGACATGTGATACGACGCGGATACGAATACGAGGACACACTAACTTTTAAATTTGGTGGACACGGACACGACATATATTGATAATTCATACATATTTGGTACTTTATAAGCCGCTCTCAAAAAACATGAAACATATATTCCATTAAGCCATGTCTGCACGGTCTCTAGACGTGTCCGAGTCATGTCCTAACCGATAAAAATTATTTTTTAATTCCGACATGTACAGACACGTGTCGGACATGTGTCCACAGCGTGTCAATGGGTGTCCGACACGGACATATGTCAGTGGCTCCATTTTGCCGTATCCGTGTTACATAGATCAATACTACTTTCGCCACCACTTTCTGCACTGATATATCCAGATTTTCGGCGATTCTTCTTCCCTCTTGATACACCACTGTCACTTATGCATCCATTTAGCAGAGGATCATCTATACCTTTAATTACTCTTCGTGTAGATGAAGATGTAGCTATGCAACTGTCATCTTTTGTTTTTCTCTTATCCTTGTCATGTATCTTTATGTTTTGTGAAATCTTGTGAAGTTTTTTATTAAACTTGGTGATCCCCTTCTCCATGGGCTCCATTGCTTGATTTACAGTGAATTTCAAATCATTGACAATCTGCACAGGAGGCAAACGGCAGATTCAGAATCAGAGAAACATGTTAAACATTGTTACCAAAGAATACTGCTGCACCGCTACTAGCTGACTTGGCTACAATTGAATGGGACCTTAGTTGTCTACATTACAACAGACCACCAACCTTCAGCATTTTCACATATTCTTCAAAAACTTCAAGACAACAGATGATATTTATCAACATATAATGCAAAAGAACAAGAGATATCAAGAATTTGGAAATAACCCTGAAAGGTTTTCAATCATGGGTATCTTAACATCAATAGCAATAATACCGTTTCTAAGCAAGGCTGAGAAAATCCAACCTCTATATAGATATGTAATTAGATTATCTTACGTCTTCTATTCTGATAATTTCCAAACACTCTACAGAATTTCCAATCAGAATGTTGACTCAATGCTAAACTAGATTGAAACCCACTAAATAGTACATTTCAGTAAATTTAAAATGAAATAGCACCATGTTCTGGGTTGACGGTTGATAATTTTGATCAAGGAAATTAGCATGCTCCACATGGAAGATCAAATCAAAGAATTAATCAATACATATTCACCAGCACCAACTACAAAATCACGAACACTTTCTTTAATGGTCATTCCACTCCTAGCATCAACATCAGGCTGGAAGAGCTGTAACTTTGTGGGTCGCTCACTTTCTCTAATCTCATCAGGATCAACAACGCAATCAACAGAGGCATAGCCTCCAAGTATTGAGACACTTCCAGGAAAGCGGTGTCCCATTAACTCATAAGGCTTAGCAGGAAACACATACAGATGAACAATAGAAGCAATGCCCATCTGTGCTGGATGAATAGAATGACCTGTTAAACTTCAGTATTTTGAATGAGGATTATGGTTGCAAATGTTGGAGAAATAGGATGATAGACATCTGTTGCATAAGATCTAGGAACTCTTAATGCTGGGAATGCATATTCCAAATCCCCAGCATACAAAATGACACACTACCTCAGGAAACCTTCACATTATAGACAAGTAATGTATTAAAAACTCCAAGGCAGACACAAGAATATAAGTTACATACTGCACTTAACCTCACATATCTATTATACTGACAAAGTTCAACATCAGTCAAAAAAGTGACTATCATGGCAAAATACCATAAAATCAATCAGAAAAATAAGAGGTGAAAGAGATTGGTAGCAAATCAATATTAGTTGTGTATAAAGCCAATATGCTCTAATTGCACAAAATAAAATCTTGACCTGTAGGCCCTTAGGTCCATAAGTAGCAGTCCTTCACTTTTCAAGATCGTAGTACAACTAAACAACTGTGATCAGCATCACAAAAAAAATAACATTAGTAAATGAATAGAATGGAAGTATCCATAAAAAGTTGTTATACCTTATAAAAGTAAGACAAATAAGAACATGTCTGTTTTATTTTAATATAGAAAAAGTATACTGGCAATGAAAGGCATCTACCTCGAAACAAATTATGAAATCCTGTACACATGACTTCAACTGCAAGCCTTGAGCTATCGGACTCTTAACTAAACCAAGGGAGTAGAACAGCAGTTAAAAACACAATTGGTTTGAATGTGAGGAACTTGTATAACGGCTTTATATGTGCCAGTTCATCCTTTGTCACATTATAAAATTGAACTAGACAATACAAAGCCCAGGACTGACTGAAATTAAGAACCACATCCATGTATGGATACCTGAAAAGTCACAAGATGTCAAGGCCAATAAGGATAAATACAAAGTGTAGAGGCAAGTAAAGATTTTACAGTAGATGATCTAGAAGGAGGGGTTGAATAGATCTTTAAATCTTTTCATAAAGTTCTACAATAAAATCAGAAGTTAATTCACACAATAATAATTTAAACAAATTTAAATGTAAAGAGTAGGGAAG
>JANJEY010000236.1:27331397-27358434 GCA_024703695.1 Erythroxylum cataractarum
GCACAAGGTTCATGATTTTGCAGGTTAACTTATGAAAACAAATTTTCTTTCAAGGTGAGGAATCCCTCCCTCGTGGTTGAGTTTTGTTGGAGGATGAGTTTTCCAAAAAGGAAAATTGTATTGATTTGTACGAGTTTGAATGAAATGAAAAAGAAACAAATTTATACCAGTTTTAAGTGACTTAGATTGATAAGTTGTCTATAATAATTCTTTCGCATGTCGAAGTTTCGTTTTTGTTCCGCTTCTGATATGTTCGTATTCGATTCGTTTTTGCTTTCCGATTTCGATTTCGTCTTCGATATGGTTTTTGCTTTTGATTCCGAGTTGTTTTTTCTTCGTTTTGATCTCTGATCCATTAGTTTATTTCGAATTTGTATTTGTCCGTTCTTTCGCATTAAGAATTCGCTTCTCTTTATTTCGCCTCTCTATGTTTTCGTTTCGTTTTCTGGTTGGGGTCCAGTCTCCGGATCGGGTCCCAACATTTATGGTATCAGAACAAGAATGAAATTGTTAAGTTTTAAGTAGTTGGGTTTCGGTCCCAACACTTTATATGTGACTCATTAGGTTCTTAATATATTTTCAATAGTTATAAATTGTAATTATAATTAGATAAATTAAAATTCTTTTTTATTTATCTTTAAGTCTCTAATTAAATAATTTGTAATCATAAATTAGGATGGATGTCTTGCAACATCTTTTGACCATTCAAATATTAAAAATATCAAAGTGATTTGACTTAATGTGTCCATATATGGTTATAATTTATAATTTAGTCATTTCATTGTTAGATATTTCAGTTGGACATAGAGTATAGAATCAGTACATACTCTATTTAAATCCAATTATGTTCTTTCTTTTTAATTAGTAATTGATACTAAAATAATATTTTAAATGTTAACTTACTCTGGCTAGTGATTTTTTTAATCACTACTAATAAAAAAAATAGAACATTCTTTCTAATTACTTTAGAATGACGAATTCTTTATTTACATATTCAACTATCTTTATATAGTTAATATTATATCCACGTACTACTAATTGAGCTACTTTAATTAGAATAGATCATAAATAGTTTCAAAATTTCGTAATTCATATACCAGATACCTTACTAATCTCAAGTGTAAGAATCAATTATGCAATCATCATACTAAAAAGTCTACAAACACGTAAATAATATACCATTTGGGATCCTTTCAATTGAGTTATTTTAGTAAACTTAAGGGGTGCTCGGTTCACATAGGGTAATGGAATATGAATGAGAATTAATATAGTGAAGAATGAGAATTGATATGATTATTATAATTATGATGGATAGTTAGGAAGGAGTAATTATCATTATTATTGATAGTGGTTGGTTTTTCAAAGCTTGAGAAATAAAATTTTGTTAAAATTTTGTTTTACATCAAATTTTAAATATAATCATTATAATTATGATAGCTAAATAGGAAAATAGGAAAAAGGAATAAATACAATTACCATTTATAGTAGTTGGTTTGTTAAAAATCTTAAGAAATAAAAATTTGCTAAAATTTGTTTAACATCAAATTTTAATATATTCTAATTTAATTATATTTAATTTTAATATATTCTAATTAATTATATTGTTTTACTAAAAAAGAAAAAATAAAATTTTGTTTTACATCAAATTTTAGTATATTGTAATTAATTATATTTAATTTTTATATATTCTAATTAATTATATTGTTTTGTTAAAAAATAATTTGTTAAATTTTTGTTTTACATCAAATTTTAATATATTATAATTAATTATATTGTTTTTCTAAAAAAGAAAAAAATTGTCATGGGGTCACGCCCTTGACACTATTGTCACAAGCCATGTCACACTCGTGACACTCCTCTCATAGCATGACAACGATCTCTCACAGCCATGTCACACTCATTAACCAAGCCCCTCCTTATTTTCTAATAAGTGCCTATAGATTTATTTTAGTATCTTCATACTTTATTTTATGAGATACTACTTCCTTTATAAGAAATAAACAAAATGTGTTCTAGTATTTTAGCTTTAATAATATATAGTCTTAATATAGCAATGATTATGAATAATTTAAAGATAATTCGTAAATGTAATATGAATATCATAATTATGACCCCATTATAATTTTAATTATAAAATATATTTATCTTATATGGTGGTTAATTAAATAAATACACATAAGATAAAGAATGTCTTTAATTAATTTATAACCAACCAATTGACTGTAAGATATAAACCAACAACTTTATGATTCAAGCTTCCACTATTTTTTTTCTCTTTTCTTGCTTACTTCTTTCTTTTGTTTTATTTGAACCGATTTCTTTAATATAGCACCTTTCGAGGATAGTTCTAATTTTGTTTAGCTTTATCTAACATTTTTTTCTTATATGACTAATTTGAATATCTTTTAAAAAAATTTAAACCTGTGTTTATTTACTTATTTCATATAAATTTTTTGTGGGATAGAAAATGCAAATATGTATGTGTAAGAGTAAGTGTTTGATGTATATTTTTTTCTTTTTATATAATTTTTTAATGGAATTTATCTTATATTATTGGATGTATTTTTCTCTTTTTCTCTTCTTAATAAAGAGTATGTTCTTCACAATGGAGTGATTTATATTATATTTATTGAATGTACCACATAATTTCAATGTTGTATATTAGGTGTCTGCCTTAACTTGACTAAATATTAGTATGTTTATTGACTTATAAATTTAGATTCACAAATGTACTCAATCTTTTTTTTTGCAAAAATGGAAATCTTTTCATCAAATTTTTTTACCATTATTCAATTCCCAAAAAAAAAACTTGCCATTATTCTCAAATTCATTACTCATCAATTGCACATATACTTCACACGAGTTCTTTAATTAACAAACCATATTCTTATTAATAGACAACAAATTATAGATTAAAATGTGAGGGAGAATATGAAGATGAGAAATACTACATGTTGAAGGAATATGGAACAATTTACCTGTAATTTTATGGTACGATAGACTTGATGTAATAATTGTTTGCACCAACTTTAGATACCAAGCATGATGAATGAAGGAAAATGCCAAGTAAAATCTCCAAATTCTTGCTTACAATGGCAATAAGAAATTCTATGTTGAGAAAAAATGGATCTTTTATGACGTTAATGGGCTAGATTTGGAGTTTTTAATTTCAACAACTTAATAATATTTTCATCTTAACTAGAGCAAAGAAAAGATCATGTTCTTATGTTACTTTTTCGTTATTGGGCTAGCAATATAAGCCCAAAAAATACATTACTACTTAAGTGTCATATTTTGATGTGATATATGCCTAAAGCACGTTAGTACTTGACTCTACGGCTTGCACCATGGCATGTGTTACAAAGGTTTTCCTTCAAACACCAACTTATCTGTTAGTTGTGCCAACTTCTTTGCACAACAATCTCACTTAGCTCCGCTAAAGCAAGATTCAGCCTTGTCTCATGGCCATCGACTAACTTACTTGTTCTTGAATTCCTACAAAGGTTTTCCTTCAAACACCAACTTATCCGTTAGTTGTGCTAACCCTTTTGCACGACAATCTCATTTAGCTTCATTAAAGCAAGATTCAACCTTGTCTTGTGACTATCAACCAACCTACTTATTCTCAAACACCTCACAACTCTCATAGTTGTAACATCCTGTTATCGCATGTTAAGGGTTAGAACCTATCATAGTGTACTTTAGAGATATTATTGAGAAATTAGGAAATGTATTTCATGCTCATGCTTCAATTAGCATACATACACGTAAATTTGATAATTACACATATTACAATGACTGTACATGTACTCATTTGACAATTATAGGGTATAGTTGATCTTAATTGATTTATAAATGTGATTATCATGTGAATAGTGAATATTTTGTCTTGAAAATTGATTTGGAGAGTATAATTATTGATTTATATTTTTTGGTAAAATTTGGAATATTTTCTGAAATTATGAGTATTTTTGAACTAGGAAAAATGTCAAGTGGCAAGACAATTGATAAATTATAGTAGAAATAAGAGTCAAATGGTAGTGAAATTTTTTATAAATTACATTGGGATTTAATTACATATGTCATAAAAATTGGGTGACAATTCCAGTAGAAATTGGATACAAATAAATTAGTTATTAAAGGGAATTATAAGGTGGTGACGTGTGACAAGTGACAAGTGTCACTTGCCATACCACACACTCACCCACGATTCTTTTAACATTGAAAGGCCATTTTAAAGGTTTTGTTTCTTGCTTTCTTCTTCTCTTCGTGACCTTCTTCATCTTCTTCAAGCTTCTTCACTTCCATGACACTTACCCATCTCCATCAACGTTAAACCTTGTCCTCATATTTTTTCATTTGCTACTCTCATTTTGATTGTTTTCTTCATTTGTCAAAAACAAAATCTTAATCTACCCACCTCCACGTTGATGATTGTGTAAGCCATGGAAAGCTAGGGTTCATGTGAATTTGAAAAGTTTGGAGTTTTATCAAGTAAATATCATATTGTTCTTCATGATTTGTTAAATAAAACATGTACAAAAATAGTTAGAGGTTAAATGATCCTAAAATTGTGTTTTATATAATTTGGAGCGTGGGTAAAGAAATGAACACATTGGTTTCTTGTTTTGTGTTTATGATGATTAATATTTCATAAGTTGTTGTAGAGATGAGTTTGAAATAGAAAGATCATTGAAAATAGTGTAGGAAAAAAATGCAAAAATTTAGTGATTAATATATATGTATGTAAAAGTTTTGTTTTTGGTGTTATGATTGAACATAGACTATGATATGTTTGTGATTGAAATTGAGTGAAAATGGAAGTAGGAATGGAGAGGAGATAGTGAGGACATAAGCTAGAAATGATAGACTAAGCAAAAGAGTTGAACTAGGATGAAAATGATGATGAAGTGTGATGGAATATGCTAGATGGAGTCTTTCACAGAACATGTATCTATATTTTAGCCACATCATGATTTGTACATATCCAAATAGGATTAATTTAAATTTGAATTAAACTAGAGATAAGTGGATATATTTTTCATGAAGGAATCAAATTAAAATTCCATCTTTAAGAGTTTTAAATTTTGGTTTGAAATTGAGTATTGTGTGCTATCACGATTTGGGAACAATCTATAGTATTTTGATTATAATTTGGAGAATACTGAACCAAACTGCATGAAATTGGTGTCATTAGAAACCTAAGTCATATGGGAACATTTGTTTAGATCATGTATTACCTAAATACTTCTTTTTTCCTTATCAAAATGGCCATAAAAAATTAACTTAAAAATATGTTTTAAGAAAAGCCATCAGGTAGTGCACGATCGTGACAAAGTGGAAATCTTAGGAGAGTTGCATAATTGTGCACAAGTATGATCATGATAGAGAGGAAACTTCAAGGGAGTTGCACAATCGTGCTAGGAGATATCAGGTAGTGCACGATCGCGCTTGAGGAAATGTCGGGTAGCGCATAATCATGCATAAACAAGATCATGACAGAAAGGAATCAACAAGAAGTGCACGATCATACTAGTGAAGGTACAATGCTTTTTGTTAGTTTAAACACCCTTCACTCTTTTGACCATAACTTCTTCTTTGGACCTTCGATTGACTTGAAATTTGAACCACAAGCTCCTCACACGTTGTCCTTTCCCTCCACCAAATGTTATTATCATTTGAATTCATCAGGAAAATATTGGTAAATTATTAATTGATGATGTTATAAGAATCAAGTGTATTGAGCCATGAACCTTAATGTATGATTGAGTGATGAAATTGGAATAAGTTTGTATTATAGAGGTGTAAACCTGAGTTCAAATTAGAAATATATGAGTTTTGAAGTATAAATGATCATGAGATAAAAATGAAGGAAATATACCTAGGATTGTCATTGAGCATGCGTTGTACATAATCCATATACACATTTGTGAATAAATGAGTACTTATATAATTGTGCAAAGTTGTGATGTGTGTAAATATGTGTTGTATGATATAGACGAGCAATTAGAGTGATAACATCCAGACGTTATCGGGACTTCGAGGCAATAGCTGTCTGGAGCAAACTGTGAGTAAATTGGATGGCCTCACTTGATTAATTGTTTAATTTACATGTTGTATTGAATTATATGTGAATGTGATTGTGTTGAGTCCAGACATTGAATGTCTGAGGTGTTTGATACATGAATAACATTGGAAGTGCTTACTGAATGTGAATCAGACTGAATATGTGATTTTTTTTAACTTAAATTTTGAATGTCGGACTAAGATCTGATGACAAATGTGAATGAGATTATGATAATGAATATGAATGTTTAACATTGAGCACATTTGATTGATTAAATACATGTGATGCATTTCATTACATGAATGTATGAATAAAGGCTGTTGTGACCGGAGTAGCCACTGAAAAGAACTTAAAGCTCAAAAAAGTGATTAAGAGCCAAAGGCTCACTATGTGTAATGAGTCTTGTATCCCCAACGGATAAGGGATAGTTATTAATGAGCCTAGTATCCACAATGAATACAAGATAGTTACAGGCACTTAGTCACAACAATAACAATTGGAAGTGAGTCTCATGAGCATTGCATATAAAATTGATATGTATGTTTCAAATGATCAAAATGAACTATTTGACTGTTCTGAATGTGAAATGTGAAATAAGTCATCAAAGTGATATATGATGCTATATGATTATTAATGAAATGATGTAAATTATGTGATTACATGAACTATATGTGTTATGTGTTATGAGTGAGCCATCGATGATGGGTAGCTGATTGAGTTTGCAAAACTCATCAAAATTGCAACATTGACATTTCAGATTCGAGAGAGTATATTAGTGATAGAGAGACTCTAGAAGAAGTATAGTTTTTGTACTTTTGAATCAAAGAAATGGTTCAAAGATTGGTCAACTAAGACTAAAGGATCTAGGTAAAATTTTTGTATAATTCCTTATGTATGTAACATATTCTTTATACAGAGATGTAAACTCTAATTAGTTTTTGATAATGTGCATATATGGATGTTGTTGATAAGCTACAATGTACATATTGTTTAAGAAATTAAATGAGGAATTTGGGTTTTTAAATAATGTGATAATTATCTTTTAAATGATGATTTCATGATTAAGTTAGTGACGTGAATGCTCTAGTATGCCACCCTTGTAGGGTACATACTCGGATATCCGATAGGATGTTAGGTATAAGTTCTATAAGAGTGGGGTGCTACAATAGTGTTTCACTTCTCACACCCTTACAAGAAAACTACGAAAGAACTAAATATCCATGGTAATAATAAGAACAAGAAAGAGATACGGCAAATGCCAACCTTTATTACTTCGCTCAAAGTATTCAAAGGAATGCTCTCTCACATCTCCCTTTCTATGTCTCTTTTTGAGAAGAGCAAAGCTTAAATGAGCTATTTATAGGCACCATTAGATGACCAAGTTAGAATCCTAATAGAACTCTATTAGTTAAGTCACATCTTATCCTATTTTATCCTTATCAAATTAGATCACACTAACCAATAAAATGACATCCTCATCCAATAAAGACTCTGTCTAATAAGATTAGGCTACATCATAATAACAAGATAAAAGATTAGATCTATCTAGAAATGATCCATCCATATCCAAAAAAATCTCCTCTATCTTTAGATGATCATTCCACAT
Organism: Erythroxylum cataractarum; assembly: GCA_024703695.1. NCBI lineage: Eukaryota > Viridiplantae > Streptophyta > Magnoliopsida > Malpighiales > Erythroxylaceae > Erythroxylum > Erythroxylum cataractarum. The sequence goes on from JANJEY010000236.1 coordinate 27,339,071, forward strand.
GATCTTTATCTCTTAAAGTTAATGTTCATCCATTGTGATCTTATCTGCCACATCATCAAAGATCTCCTCATCTCTATTCGTTGATGATAAGTCATCCAAGCCAATAACACACTAGTCCATCCAATGCTTTCCCATGCCAACTCCATTAGCCATGGTCCATCTATTTGTGCACACACTAAGTCCTTAGTCCATTATACACTCAACCTTAGCCATGTCAACTCGTATAAGGTCCAAATCTCTCACAAAACTCACACTATGCTTGATCTACTTTCTAAGTCACTTTGAAACTTTTCGCATATTCCCATCATGAGTGTGATCCAGTTAACCTTTCACTCAATGTCCATCTCAAGCTTCTTTTATTCTAACATCTGAATCTTGCATCTCATTCAAGATTTCTACCAATTTGCACCAATACATGTCAACATTTGACATTGCCCCTTTTCCTCCTTGCCTCCTCACAAGTCTTTGCCTTGTTTCATTGTTTTACATGTCAAAAACTAGTTAAGGATCGCCAACGCCTGCACGATTCTGCTATCCTGACTTAGGGGTCTAACAGCATGCTTGGCTATGTTTAGTCTTTATATTTACACTGTAGCCATCATCACGAGGACCTATTCAGGTGTAGTAGAAATGAAATAATTTTGTCAAAGTTTTCATATAGTAGTCAAGCTTAAGTCGCAAAGCTCAACTCAACCTTCCCTTCTTGATCCTCCGCTAACAAATTTGTTTGTTTTTGAATATGTCATGCCATTTGCATTTATGTGTTTTCACTTTATCCTCATAACACAAGTACAACAATAATAACAACATTTCAATAAAAGTCCCACTGAGACGCAGATTCTCATGAGAAGGTCCAAAAATACACAACCTTATCCCTAAACTGATAAAGAGATTATTTTCGACAAAGTCATAGAGAAAAAAAAAAAGATAAAAACACAAAAAAATAAGTTTTTAAGAACTATTTGTAGGGAAAAATCAAAACTACAATAAAAAGATAAAAAATATATAATATATATAAAAATAAACAATAATAATCATGCATATTAAAATAATAAAAGTGATAATAAAAATAAAATAAATAAAAGGGTTAATTACCAAAAAAAGTCTAAACTTTTGTTAAATTTTCAATTATAGCTCAAACTTTAAAAAGTAACAATAGAATGCCCAAACTTTCAATTTTTTCAATTCTAACCTAATGATAATGTTACTGTTATCTTTGTTGAAATGGCAGTGTCACGTATACAGAGACCCTCATTAATTAGACACATTAATACAATTAGTAGAACTGAGTTAGATTATTGAAACGACGTCGTTTTATAATGATACTAAAACGACGTCGTTTCAAGAAGATTAAAAGCTTTTGTTAGCTTAAACACTTTCATCTAGTTTCCCCTAATCAATTTCATTTGGAAAGCTCCTTCTTTAATTTCCACGGCTCTCCTCTCTAGTTCTTCAAATACTCGTAACTGATCTACTACAATTTTAGATCAGTTAAAATTTCAAATAAAGTTGAGTGGTTATATTGGTTGTACGTATGTCACTTGGTAACGTCTTTAATTGCTTTTTGTAACATCTTGTTATCCATGTTAAGACCCGAATAGTGTATATATGAGTTTAGTGAGAAGTTAGAAAGTGCATTTCATGTTTATGCATAATTTGGCATACATATACACTTGAATATTGAATTTTTGCACATTAAAATGATTGTACATACATTCATTGACATTTTTCAGGTATAATTAATTTATAAATGTGATTTTATTAAGAATTGTGGTTTTTATATGTTGAAAATTTATTTGGAGAGTATAAATTGCCGGATTAGAATTTTTGTGAAATTAAGGAAATTTTTTTAAATTTTTGATATTTTCAGACTAGAAAAAAATGTCAAGCGGCAAGACAATTGATAAATAGTAGTAGAATTTATTGTCCTATGGCAATGAAAATATTGGCAAATGACCTTATGATTTAATGACAAGTGTCATTAAAAATTGGGAGAAATTTGGGTTGAAAATTAGAGACAAATGGACTATCTTTTTAAAGGAACCAATTGGAGACCACAATAAGATGACATGTGGCAAGTGACAAGTGTCACAACACTTGCCACTCATCACTCACGAATTTTTACCCAACTTAAAGACCATCTTATGGTCATTCATTTTTCCATTTATGACACTTGCTTCTTTTCTTTATCTTCTTCATTTGCTCTCTTCTTCACTCACGACACTCTCTTCTCCAAACATTAAAATGGAATCTTGCTTTCTTCCATTACTATCCACTTAACAATCTTGCTATCTTCTTTTTGTTGCTAAAAAACCTAACATAATCCATCTTCAAGATGAAGATCGCGTGACATAGGAAGTTAGGGCTTCTTATTGTGTTTGAAGACATTGAAGCCAAATCAAGTAAGTAACCTATTAATCTTCATGGTTTTGATGAATGAAACATGTTTTGATGTTAGTTAAAAGTTAAATGATCATAAAATGAGGATGGGTACATGCCAAAACGTGAATGAGTAATGTGGGTAGATTAATGTCTTGTTTTTGTGTTTATGACAATAATTAAACATGGTGTAGAAAGAAGTGTAGAAAAATTGATTTGTGAATGGATATTGTTATGTTCTATTTTTGATGGATAAAAACGTGGATCATTGGTTGTTTTAGACATCGATTGGATTGAGATTTGAAGTTAGAAAAAAAGGCAAGTGTAGTGTCTTAAAAGGGAAGAACTAGGATGAAAGAGAAAAAAATGGTAATGATGTTTGCTGGAAAAATATTAGCTGTAATATTTTCCACTGATTATGCGTTTGTAATTTAACCAAAACTTCTTATATGGATATCCAAATTAAATGATTTTTATTTGAATTAAATTAGAGACATAAGGCTACATTTTTAAGACATTGAATTCAAATTTTGTCTTTGAGAGTTTCAAATTTTGACTGGAAGTTAAGTAATTGGTGCAGAAAGTTAATGATGAATGTATATATGTGTATATATTCTGTTTTTCGTATTATGATAAAAAATAGAGGATGATTTGTTTGTGATTGAAATTGAACTAAAATGGAGTTAGGAATGAAGGGGAAATATTAAGGATTATAATGATAAGTTTAAGATGAAGTGAAAGTGTTGAAAGAAGATGAAAAAGTGCAGCAGAAAAATGAAGTGTAGAAAATGATGAACATGCGTGAATGATGTTTTGTTTTTGATATCTGTGTTTATTCATAGATTTTGATTTGTTTGTGATCAAGTTAAGCTTAAATTGAAGTGATAATTAAGGTGAAAAATGAAATAGAAATTGTGCAAAAAGTGTGATAAAGGATTGAGATAATTGGAGTTAAATGAAGATTAGTGAAGTAGACAAAATTGCATAAAAATGTGATATAGAACAATATGGAAGTAGATTCTATTTTTGGGATGAAATTGTGAATTGCGTATAGAGAATATTGAACTGAAAGTTAAGGAATAGCCGAATGATCAATTTTGAATGATAGAATTTTGACAAAGTAGTGTGTTGGAGTATGTTATATGGAGTGTTTTTACCGAACATGCGTTTATATTTAGATCATACCTTAATCTGTGAACATTCAAATTAGATGGATTTTGATCTAGATGAAAATAGAGACATACAATTAGAATTTTTAAGAAGAAATTGAATTTGAATTCTGTCCTTAAAGGTATTGAAATTTAGCTTGAAGTTCAGTTTTGGCTTAGGTTGTAGCACTACCAGTGACAAAAATCATATCCTATTGTTATCGAAAAAACTGTAGTGATGTAAGCTGAATCAGACAAAGTTGTCTTCACAAAAGTTGTATCTTATTATCTTATACTTCAATTGGGATAAAGTTTGTAATTTTTGAAATTGTAATTGAGAGATATGATTTGTACAATTTTGAGTGCACGATCATGCACTAGCCAAAATTTAGAAAGTACTCAGTCCGAAGTATTTTGAGTATAACTTTCAGAATATTGAACCAAATTGTATCATATTGATGTCATTAGAAACTTAAGACATAGGAGAACAATTTTCTAGAAGGAAATGTGGCCAAATTACTCCTTTTTCCTTGTCAGAATAATTATGCAAAGTGGACCCGAAATGTAGCGCCCCCTTACCTAAGGATACTCACCGGAGTGCTCGGAGGACATCCCGACACATACCCTAGGATAAGGGCACGCTACGTTCAAACACTACATTCGCTTCACATGGCATGGTATCATAATTCACTTACTAAGTATCATAAGAAAACCACAATATTTTGAAACCAACTTTTTCCTCAGTTCATTTCATAAAAACCCAATTGTCTACATTGTGACTTTCAAAAATCGCCATATGTACATCATCAAAACATAATACAATAGTACTACATGAATGAGGAAAATAAGTACAATCTAACTAATCTATCCAAAAATCCTAGTTAACCGACCTTTGAGCCATGACTTCTCTTGCCAATCACAATCTACATAGCACTAGAGCCTCTCAAAAGCTAGAGTCGTCCCTCGGTCCTGAAAAGACAATGTTGCAATTTTGATGAATTTTGCGAACTCAATGAGGTAACCATCATCGATGGTTCACTCAATTCATGCAACACATCAATTCATATCACAATAATTCCACAATAATGCATTTCACGTAAGTAACACATTTTCACTTAAGCATAAGCAATTTGTGCATTTCGTTCTATCCAACATAATTAACAAGATGTGTATGAAATGCTCATGAGACACTTTCCAATTGTTACATTGTTGTGAACGAGTGCCTGAATTGTCTCGTATCCATTTTGGATACTGGGCTCATTACACGTTGAACTTGAGGCTCTGAAACACTTTTGAGCTCGAGGCTCAATTTCACTCATTGAGCTTTAACCTCTTATCGTTGGCTACTCTAGTCATAACTTCCATTATTTGATTATGCATTCATGAATAGAATGCATGTAACACAATCAATCACTTGATAAAACACATAGGTCTCTCTCATTCATTCATTATTCAAAACATAATTATAAACAAACAATGATTGAGAGAAACCGTCTAGGTTACTCATAAGTTTCTCCTGAAGCTAATGCCTGGAAGTGCTAACAACGTCTGGAGGTTAACGTTCCAGTTGTTCATCTATAACAAATAACATGCACATATATCACAATTTGCACAATTAAGAGTATTCAATAATGCACATGCATGAAATGAATTATGTACAATGCATGTTCATGACAATTCTGGTTATCTATCCATCAATGTCATCGCAAAACAATCAAATATCGAAACTCACTTAACTAGCATTTGTTTGTAGGGTTTATACCTCAACAAACCATGTGACTCCAATTTCATAACCAAATGAGCCATTTCAGATTTTTTTCTAAACTCTGACTTTCGGTTTATTGTTCTTGATCGTTAAGAGAATGAAAATAAAGAAATTTGAAAGTACTCCCTTATAGAAAAGTGTTCCTCAATGTCTTATCTTTCTAATGACACCAAAAGCATTCAATTTGGTTTAGCAATATGAAAGTTATACTCTGAATATTTTCGGACTGCTTTTATTCTGAAACAGTACCCCATACTCAACTTCCATCCAAAAATTGAAACTCTTAGAGTCCGATTTAAAAATTTATTTCTTCACATAAGTTGTATCCCTATGTCTCTAGTGTACTCCAAGTCAAAAATCATCTCATGTGGAACTTTACAGATCAAGATATCATCAAAATACTGAAGTATGTTCAATAGAATAACACCAGTTCATACTATTTAAGGGTACACTCACTGTGTCCGTTCCACTTTTCACTCAATATTTCTCAATTTGATTTAGAGGGCTATGATTTTTGGTAGATTTGTAGATCAATGTCTTATGAATCCAATGGTTTAAGAATCAAGTCATTTGAATGTCTAGAGAGGAAGTTATGACCAAAAGAAGCAACTATGTTTATGACCTCAATCGTCTTACTTTTCTTCATCTTACTTTGCTTCGTCTCACTTTGTATAGTAACTTCGTCTTAGAATATACAGTAACTTCATCTTAGAATATACAGTAACTTCATCTTAAAATGTACAACAACTTCGTCTTAGAATATACAATAAATTTGTCTTAGTTTCTATCGTCTTAGTTTGAACAGTACTTCATCTTATAATGTACAGTAACTTCGTCTTAGTTTCTATCATCTTAGTTTGAATAGTACTTCATCTTAGAATGTACAGTAACTTCTTCTTAGTTTCTATTGTCTTAGTTTGAATAGTACTTCGTATTAGAATGTACAGTAACTTCTTCTTAGTTTCTATCGTATTAGTTTGAACAATACTTCGTCTTAGTTTCTATCGTCTTAGTACAGTAACTTTATCTTAGTTTCTATCGTCTTAGTTTGAACAGTAATTCGTCTTAGAATGTACAATAACTTCGTCTTAGTTTCTATCATCTTAATTTGAACAGTACTTCGTCTTACTTTGTACAGTAACTAAGACGATGCAATATTACAACTTGTAATGCTCGTATCTCTCAACTTCTATATCTAAAATTTACAAACTTAATAACATTGGAAATTTGGAAAGATCATCTACAACTTCTAAGAGACAATTTTTCCAAAATCTATCTAGATCAATCCATATCTTCTCCCGAAGTCAAAACACGAATTTTACATTCATCTTCCAATGTACTGCACTTAATTCTCACTTTATGACAAATTTTGAGACTTTTAGAGAATGAATTAAAATTAGATGTCTTCATAGAAAATGTAGCCATATATCTCTAGTTTAATCCAAATTAAGAATCATCTTATTTGGACAACTACAGAAAACGTTAAGGCTAAAATATTGAAGCATATGCAGTGAACATTTTCCAGATTTTCAAACCTTCAACATTTCACATCTAACTCATCTTCTACCTAAATTATCTCTTCCATTACATCTCTATAACACATTATACATCATTAATGATCATTCACAATGATACGGCATGACATTTGCAAAGATATTTCATCATTTGAGTCTCATTTTAACAATACTCATAATATTTAAAGCATAATTTACTTGATTTCACTTCAATTTCTTCAAAACAACAGTAGCTCTAACTCCCAAGCACCACTTGTTCATCAACTTGAAGGGGGTAAGGAAGGTTTTTCCTTAGGGTGGAAGACACAAATAGCAAAGTGGCTTGGTGTAGGAAGGAAAATAGAGAAATCTCTTAGAAGGGGTTAGAAGAAAAACTTGGTGTGTGGGAAGGAAACTTAAAGAAGATGACCATCAAAAATTAATCTAGACATATAGCTTAACTTTTCAACTGTCAGAAACAGTAACCTACATCTTAGAAAAATACCAAGCCTAAGTGACACATGTCATTTTCGTCATATCTAAGCTCTAACTTAGTTTCCTTTTAAACTAATTCCCTTAACTTTCATCTTTACAATTCAACTATCTACAAAACTCTATTAGATGCCTTTTTCCTATTTTTCCAAAAATTTCCAAAATTTTATTCCTAAATTCACCAAAGTTTCCAAAATTCTCCAAAAATTCCACGTCAACAATTACACTCTCTAAATCATTTTTTTCAACATAAGCAACCACAATTTTCAATAGACCCCACATTTATAAACAATTTTACCAGGAAGTGTTAATGAATGCATGTACAATTATTTTCATGTGTCATGACCTCACTATTCATATGTATGTGTATAACTTAATATGCATGAGCATGCAATTATATTTCTAAGCTCTTATTAATCACTCATATTTACCATTCTAACCTTCCCACGGGTAATAGGATGTTACAACTCTCCCCTCCTTAAAAAAATTTCGTCCTCGAAATTCTTACCTGTTTGCTCAAATAGATGGGGATATTTTCTCCTCATATGCTCCTCTATCTCCCATGTTGCTTCTTCATTTGAGTGGTTCCTCCAAAGGATTTTTACCAATAGAATGACTCATTCCTCAATTACTTGATCCGCGATCCCACAATCTTAATTCGCTCCTCAATATAGCTTAAGTTACTAGCAACCTTAATCTCATGAGCTGGTATCACATGTGTCAGATCTGATCGGTATCTTCGAAGCATACTCACATGAAACACATTATGCAATTGAGACATCTTATTCGGTAAAGCCAACTTATAGGTTAAAGGTCCAATCCTCTCTATGATCTCATAAGGTCCAATGTACCTAGGGCTCAACTTGCTCTTTTTATTGAATCTCAAAATTCCTTTCCAAGGTGACACTCTTAGAAACACTTTGTCTCCCACACTGTATTCCATTTCACGTCGGTGTTAATCCACATAACTCTTCTATCTATCCTGAGTCGCTTTAATTCGGCTTCATATCAACTTCACCTTGTCCATTGTGTCCTGTATTAACTCTGGGCCTTCTACCATTCTCAAGCCCTCTTCATCTCTATCTAATGACGACCGACATTTTCTACCATACAGTGCATCATATGTTGCCGTTCTGATACTACTGTGATAATGATTATTATCGGCAAACTCTATCAATGTCATATATTGATCCCAAGCTCCTCTAAACTCCAATACAAAAGCCCTGAACATATCCTCAACCGTCTTAATTGTCCTCTCACTCTGTTCATCTGTCTGAGGATGAAACGATGTGCTAAAGTTCAACTTAGTCCCCATAACAGACTGCAGGCTCCTCTAAAACCTCAAAATAAACCTGGGATCCCTGTCTGATACTATGGACACTGGAACCCCATGCAGTCTTACCACCTCATTTACATACTTCTGGGCCAACTGATCCAGTGAGTTATTCTCTTTCACTGGTAAAAAGTGAGCCGATTTGGTCAACCGATCCACTACGACCCAGATCGTATCATGCTGCCTCGGAGTCTTAGGCAATCCCATGATGAAGTCCATAATGATCCGTTCCCATTTCCACTCCGGAATGGGTAACGAATGTAACTTCTCCACTGGAGCTTGGTGCTCAGCTTTCACCTACTGGCATGTCATACACTTAGACACATACTCTGTCACTTGCTTCTTCATTCCTGGCCACCAAAAATGTTGCTTCAATGTGTTATACATCTTGGTAGTACCAGGATGCATAGCATAGGCAACTATATGAGCTTCCTCAAGAATCTCCTTCCTCAGATCATCCACATTAGGCACACACAACCTCTGTCTCAACCATAATGTCTCATCCCTCAATTCAAACTCAAAATCTGGATTCATTTTCACTTTCTCCATAAGCTTCACTATATTAGGATCTTTACCTTGGACTTTCCTGATTCGGTCATGTAGCATCGGTCTCAGCTTTAAAGTAGCAATCAATGCTTCATCTTGCTCCAGATTTAGCTCCACATTCAAAGTTCTCAAATGTATCAAATTAGGTAACCTCGATAACTGAATCTGAGCTGTACTGATTTTAAACTTCCTGCTCAAAACATCTACCACTACATTAGCTTTCCCTGGGTGGTATTCAATAGTGCAATCATAGTCTTTCAGTAGCTCAATCCATCTCCTCTGCCTCAAGTTTAACTCCTTCTAACTCAATAAATACCTTAGACTCTTATGATCAGTGAAGATCTGGAAAGTCTCTCCATATAAATAATGTCTCCAAATCTTTAAAGCAAAGACAACTGCAGCTAGCTCTAAATCATATACCGGATAATTGATCTCATGAGACCTTAATTGTCTCAATGCATAGGCAATCACCTTGCCATGCTACATCAGTACACATCCCAATCCTTGATGCGACACATCACTGTACACCACATATCCTCTGGTTCCCAATGGAATGCTCAACACCGGTGCAGTAGTCAACCGATGTTTCAGCTCCTCAAAGCTCTTCTGACACTCCTCATTCCATATGAACACTATATTCTTTCTCAGAAGTCTTGTCATAAGAGTCGATATCAGAGAAAACCTCTTAATAAATCTCCGGTAATATTCGGCAAATCCTAGGAAGTTTCGAATCTCCGACACATTTCTTGAAGCTTCCCAATTCATCACTGCCTCTATCTTCTTCGGATCTACCTGTATGTCATCTCCAGTCACTATATGTCTCAAAAATACAATTTGATTCAGCCAAAATTCATACTTATTGAATTTGGCATACAACTGCTTTTCTCCCATAATTTGCAAAATGAATCTCAGATGCTCAACATGCTTCTTCTTGCTCTTCGAATACACCAAGATGTCATCAATAAACACAATTACAAATCGATCCAAATAGGGCTGGAACACTTTATTCATCAAGGCTATAAAAGTTATCGGGGCATTAGTTAACCCAAACGGCATCACTAAAAACTCAAATTGCCCATACCTGCTCTGGGATGCACTCTTAGGTACATCAACCTCAGCTATCTTCAACTAATAGTACCCTGATCTCAAATCCAACTTAGTAAACACCTGAGCTCCCTGCAACTGATCAAGTAAATCATCAATTTTAGGAAGTGGGTACTTATTCTTCACTGTCACCCAATTCAATCGCCTATAATCGATGCACAACCTCAAAGTCCCATTGTTCTTCTTCACAAATAGCACTAGAGCTCCCCAAGGTGAAACACTGGGTCTAATAAAACTCTTTTTCAGTAACTCTTGAAGCTGAGTCTTCAACTCCTTCAGTTCCACAAGTGCCATCCTATATGGAGGAATGGATATAGGATCAGCTCCTGGAACTAGATAAATTGTGAACTCCGTTTTTCGATCTAGTGGTAAACCAAGTAACTCTTCAGGAAACACATCCCAAAACCCCCTCACTACTGGAATGTCTTATACACTCTGCTCAACTCTAGTTTCAATTATGTGGGCTAGAAAAGCCTCACATCCACCCTGCATCAACTTCAATGCACTCATGAATGATATCATCCTAGCTGGCACTGCTTGACTAACTCCTCTGAATACTTCCCTCGGCTGATCAGGAGATTCTAATACTACCTCCTTGGTGTAGCAGTTCATGATGGCCCTACCTATTGGCGTACTTACCTCCAATCCATACTGTAATAACTCCCTATCACAATGTAACCTACATGCCAAATGTGGTGCGATAAAAGAGTGTGTGGATCTTGGATCTAACTGTACAAAAACCTCAAAGTTATAAACAAGAAGCACACCTGCTACCACATCTGGTGAGTCTTGGGCCTCCTGCCTAGTCATGGCATAGACTCTAGCTTGGGACTGCGATCGATTGCCCTGCACTTCAGTCCTCATGGAAGAACTCCCAGCTCTCCCTCTGACTCTACCTCTGCCTCTCTATCCAGACCTACCACCTCGGCTTTACTGGATTGTAGTATTACTTCCAGGTCGCCAACTGATAACAAACTGAGCTCCCAAAGTAATAGGACAATCCCTAATCTGATGGTCCATTGGAGCCACATTTAAGACAAGCTCCAGTCAATCTCCAACACTCACCACCAAGCCTCTTCTCACAGTGTTCACAAACTGGAAATTGATTTAGAACCGTACCCCTTCCGCTGCCAGTCTGTGAAAATCTACCCCTCTGCCCAGTTCCTGACTGCCTGGCTCCACCTGATGATCTAAATGCTTTGTTCTAGAACTTACTATAGATCCTGTCAGAACTGCCCTAACTCTCACTAGACCTCTTTCCTTTAAGCCCTTGCCCAGTCTCAGCTTGTTTTTCACTTATCAGTTGTTCGATTCTAATTGAAACAGCTCTCAACTCAATGAAAGTACTCATATTTGACCTCACCAACCTTATTCTGATCTTCATATTAAGCCCATTCTTAAAACTTCTGCACTTGTTTTCTTTCGTAGGGATCAGAGCAATAACATAACCCATCAATTCATTACATCGAACCTCATACTCAGCCACTGATATCCTACCTTGCTTCAATTCCAAGAACTCATGCATCTTCATCTCCAGATAGATCTTAGGCATGAAGTTGTCTCTGAAGACCTTCAGAAAGTCTTCTCACTTCAACTGACAAGGCTGGTGATACTGCCTGGGACAGTCTTCCACCATTGATATACTGGGCCCTACAGGTAAGACGCTGCATAATCGAACCTCTCATCAAACTCGCAGTCCTTATGATCAAATACCTTTTCTGTCCTCTCTAACCATCCCTCGACCTCAGCAAGGTTTGTACTACCATAGAAGTCCACAACTCCCTACTTTCATAGCCTATCATACCTCATCTCCCTTATTTCGAGAACTCTACAAGCCATCTTCTCCGATCGAGGCACCGAGGACTCCTTATTGGCTCCTACTGATCCTTGATCAGCTGGTTGATCAATCTGATCACCTAAAGTGGATGACCTATAACAAATAATAACTGCAATCATTATCCGTATTTTTCATGATAATTCATCCTTAACATTCCTATATGTCCCAACAGATACTAAATAATGCTCTGCTACCACCGAAATGTAGCGTCCCCTTACTTAGAAATACGTACTAGGGCGCCCGAAGATCATCCCGACACATACCCTAAGATAAGGGCACGCTACGTTCAAATACTACATTCGCTTCACATGGCATGGTATCATAATTCACTTACTAAGTATCATAAGAAAACTACAATATTTTGAAACCAACTTTTTCCTTAATTCATTTCATAAAAAACCAATTGTCTACATTGTGAATTTCAACAATCTCCATATATACATCATCAAAACCTAATATAATAGTGCTACATGAATGAATAAGTACAATCTAACTAATCTGTTCAAAAATCCCAACTGACCGACCTTTGAGTCTTGACTTCTCTTACCAATCACAATCTACCCAACACTAAAGCCTCTCAAAAGCTAGAGTCGTCCCTCAGTCCTGAAAAGACAACGTTGCAATTTTGATGAGTTTTGTGAACTCAATGAGGTAACCATTATCAATGGTTCACTCAATTCATGCAACACATCAATTCATATCACAATTATTTCACAATTATGCATTTCGCGTAAGTAACACATTTTCACTTAAGCATAAGCAATTTGTGCATTTCACTCTATCCAACATAATTAACAAGATGCGTATGAAATGCTCATGAGACACTTTCCAATTGTTACGTTGTTGGGACTGAGTGCTTGAACTGTCCCGTATCTGTTTTGAATACCGGGCTCATTACACGTTGAGCCTGAGGCTCTAAAACACCTTTGAGCTCGAGGCTCAATTTCACTCGTTGAGCTTTAAGCTCTGATCGTTGGCTACTCTAGTCATAGCTTCCATTATCTAATTATGTATTCATGAATGGAATGCATGTATCACAATCAATCATTTGATAAAACATATAGGTCTCACATTCTCATTCATTCGTTATTCAAAACATAATTATAAACAAACAATGATTGAGAGAAACCGTCTAGGTTACTCACAAGTTGCTCCCAAAGCTAATGCCTGAAAGCATCAACAACGTCTGGAGGTTGACATTCCAGTTGTTCCTCTATAATAAATAATTTGCACATATATCACAATTTGCACAATTAAGAGTATTCAATAATGCACATGCATAAAATGAATTATGTACAATGCATGTTCATGACAATTCTGATTATCCATCCATCAATGTCATCGTAAACAATAAAATATCGAAACTCACTTAACTAGCATTTGTTCGTAGAGTTTATACCTCAATAAGCCATGTGAATCCAATTTCATAACCAAATGAGCCATTTCAAAATTTTCTCCAAACTCTGACTTTTGATCTATTGTTCTTGATCATTAAGACAATGAAAATAAAGAAATTTGATAGTACTCCCTTATATAAAAGTGTTGTTCCTCAATGTCTTATCTTTTTAATGACACCAAAAACATTTAATTTGGTTTAGTAATGTGAAAGTTATACTCCGAATATTTTTGGACTACTTTTATTTTGAGATAGTACCTCATACTCAAATTCCATCCAAAACTTGAAACTCTTAAAGTCTGATTTAGAAATTTATTTCTTCACATAATTTGTATCCCCTTGTCTCTGTTATACTCCAAGTCAAAAATCATCTTATTTGAAATTCTACAGATCAAGATATTATCAAAATACTGAAGTATGTTCAGTAAAACAACACTAGTTCATACTATTTAAGGGTACACTCACTGTAGCCGTTTCACTTTTTCACTCAATCTTTCTCAATTTGATTCAGAGGTTAGTAAAGATGTAGAACAATTTCTTACAAATCCAATGGTTCAAGAATCAAGTCATTTGGATGTCTAGAGAGGAAGTTATGACCAAAAGAAACAACTTTGTTTATGACCTCAATCTTCTTACTTTGCTTCGTCTCACTTTGTACAGTAACTTTGTCTTAAAATGTACAGTAACTTCGCCTTAGAATGTACAATAACTTTGTCTTAGAATGTACAGTAACTTCATCATAGTTTCTATCATCTTAGTTTGAACAGTACTTCGTCTCAAAATGTACAGTAACTTCGTCTCAGTTTATATCGTTTTAGTTTGAACAGTACTTCGTCTTAGAATGTACAGTAACTTCGTCTCAATTTGAATAGTACTTCGTCTTAGAATGTGCAGTAACTTTGTCTTAGTTTCTATCTTCTTAGTTTGAACAATACTTCGTCTTAGAATGTACAGTAACTTCTTCTTAGTTTCTATCGTCTTAGTTTGAACAGTACTTCGTCTTACTTTGTACAGTAACTTCGTCTTAGTTTCCATCATCTTAGTTTGAACAATACTTCGTCTTACTTTATACAGTAACTTCATCTTAGAATGTATGGTAACTTCATCTTAGAATGCACAGTAATTCGTCTTAGAATGTACAGTAACTTCGTCTTAGTATGAGCAGTACTTCATCTTAGACTATACAGTAACTTCGTCTTAGTTTCTATCGTCTTAGCTTGAACAGTACTTCATCTTAGAATGTAGAATAACTTCATCTTAGTTTCTATCATCTTAGTTTGAACAATACTTCATCTTAGAATGTACAGTAACTTCGTCTTAGTTTGAACAGTTACTTCGTCTTAGTTTGAACAGTACTTCGTCTTACTTTGTATAGTAACTAGGACGATGCAATATTAAAACTTGTAATGCTCGTATCTCTCAACTATGTTATTTAAAATTTACAAACTTTATACTGTTGGAAATCTGGAAAGATCATCTACAACTTCCAAGAAGACAATTTTGCCAAAATCTATCTAGATCAATCCAAATTTTCTCCCAAAGTCAAAACACGAATTTTGACATTCATCTTCCAATGTACTGCACTCAGTTCTCACTTCATGAAAAATTTTGAGACTCTTAGCGATAGAATTGAAATTAGATGTCTTCATAAGAAATGTATCCATATATCGCTAATTTAATCCAAATGAAGAATCATCTCGTTAGGACAACTAGAGAAAATGTTATGGCTAAAAGACTGAAGCATATGCAGTGACCATTTTCCAGATTTTCAAACCTTCAACATTTCACATCTAACTCATCTTCTACCTAAATCATCTCTTCCATTAAATCTCTATAACACATTATACATCATTAATGATCATTCACAATGATACGACATGACATCTGCAAAGATATTTCATCATTTGAGTCTCATTTTAACAATACTCATAATATTTAAAGCATAACTTACTTGATTTCACTTCAATTTCTTCAAAACAATAGTATCTCTAACTCCCAAGCACCACTTGTTCATCAACTTTAAGGGGGTAAGGAAGGTTTGTCCTTAGGGTGGAAGACACAAATAGCAAAGTGGCTTAGTGTAGGAAGGAAAACAAAGAAATCTCTTAGAAGGGGTTAGAAGGAAAACTCGGTGTGTGGGAAGCAAACTTAAAGAAGCTGACCATCAAGAATGAATCTAAACATATAACTTAACTTTTCAACTGTCAGAAACAGTAACCTACATCTTAGCAAAGTACCAAGCCTAAGTGATCCATGTCACTTTCCTCATATCTAAGCTCTAACTTAGTTTCCTTTGAAATCAATTCTCTTAACTTTCATCTTTACAATTCAACTATCTCTAAAACTCCATTCGATACCTTTTTCCCATTTTTCCAAAATTTTTAAAAAATTTATTCTTAAGTTCACCAAATTTCCCAAAATTCTGCAAAAAAATTCCACATCAACAATTACACTCTCCAAATCTTTTTTTTACATAAGCAACCACAATTTTCAATAAAGCTCACATTTATAAACAATTTTACTGAGAAGTGTCAATGAATGCATGTACAATTATTTTCATGTGTCATGACCTCACTATTCATATGTATGTGTATAATATAATATGCATGAGCATGCAGTTACATTTCTAAGCTCTCATTAATCACTCACATTTATCATTCTAGCCTTCCCACAAGTAATAGGATGTTACAGTATATCTCAAATTAGGCACAATGAAAGGTCTATTTTTCTACTATGTCATGAGGCTTCTTTTGTTTATTTCTAGAGTTTTATTTTAGGATTGAAGTATCGATGCAGTTTTTGGTGGAAAACTAAATGTAGGAATTGAGTTCTTGGAATTTAGGCCTTCAAAGATTGCGGCAATAGTGGCAATATCTGTTTCAGGATGAGAAGTGCTAGCCTTGGACATTGATAAGGTAATGCCTAGCTTCATACATGTAGAAAAGGTAAAAAGAACAAGAGAAAACTGTTGGACCCCGAACGTTTCATAGAAGTTAGAACTACTAAATGAGAAATTTTGGTGATTAGTTATGAGTAAAGAAAAAATGAATGAAAATTCTTGAATTAGAAATGATAGACAAAAGTAAAGTGATGAGTGAGAAATGTGGATAGATTCATGTTTTGTTTTGGTTTTTTTGATAGATAAGAGATTTTGAAATGGGAAGAGTTAAGATGAAAGTTAGAAGTACAATGAAAGCAAAAATGAAGTGGAATGTGTGTAGTAAGTTGATGAAGAATATGTATATATGTGTATGTTTTGTTATTAGTGTTCATGATTAATCATGGACTATAATTTCTTTATGGATGATATTGATTTGAAATGAAGTTGAGAATTAGGAGTAAATGAAGTAAAAAAGGCGATTTTGGTATGAGTTGTTTTAAGGAAAGATTGTGAAACAAAATGGGTGGTTGATCTGGAAAATGTTCATGGAGTATGCTTCAGGCTTTTAGCCACAAATTTTTCTTTAGTTATCCAAACAAGATGAATATTAATTTGTATTAAATTAGAAACATATGGCTACATTTCTTATGAAGACATCCAATTTAAATTCTATCTTTAAGAATCTTAAAATTTGTCATGAAGTTGAGAACTGGGTGTAGTACATTGGTAGAGGAATGTAAAGTTCATATTCTGACTTCAGAAAAAAAATTGGATTGATCTGGATAGATTTAGATAAAGTTGTCTTCTAAAAATTTGTAGGCCTTTCTTTTATCTTTCCAACGATATATAGTATGAGAATTTTGGACATTGGAGTTGAAAGTTATGAACTATATAAGTGAAGATATTCAGGAGTATAGATAGTATCGTCTGTGATGACATCATATCGTCTATGATGATATCATATCATCTATAAAAATGTATCATCTATGATGATGTCTATCGTCTATGATGATATCATATCATCTATAAAAATGTATCATCTGTGATGATGTCATATCGTCTATGATGACGTCATATCGTCTATGTTTGATTTTCTACTTCTTCTATGTTTGACCTTCTGTACACTATAGCCTAGTCCATTTCTGACCTCTCAAATGATAGAATCTGTCTTCGAGGTCTTCATGAAAGTTGTAGATCTTGAAGTTCGCTTTAAAATCATATAAATAATGTCTAAATCCAATATCTATAGGGAATGTTATAGCAATTTTCCCCATTCACTTACTTTTTCTCATTCGTCTGCTTTTTCATTTGGTTTCATCTATACCTATCGTCTGCTCCATTTTTGACCCTTCAAATGATAGAATCTACCTTCAAGGTCTTCATGAAAGTTGTATATCTTAAAGTCCTCTTTCTAACCATCTAATTAATGCCTCAATCTGATATCTTTAGGGAAAGTTATAGCAATTTTTCTGATTAATTTGCTTTTTCCCATTCTTCTACTTTTTCATTTGGTTTCCTCTGTACCTATGGTCTACTCCATTTTTGACCCATCAAAAGATATAATATGTCTTTAAGTTCTTCATAAAAGTTGTATATCGTGAAGTCCTCTTTCGAACCATCTAAAGAACACCCTAATCTGATGTTTGTAGGGAAAGTTATGGCAATTTTCTCCATTCGTCTACATTTTCATTTAGTTTCATCTATACCTATTGTCTACTTCATTTTTGACCCTATAGACGATAGAATCTGTCTTTGAGGTCTTAATGAAAGTTGTAGATCTTGAATTCTTATTCATAACCATCTAAATATTGCCTCAATTTAATATCTATAGGGAAAGTTATAGCATTTTTTTTGGATTCCTTAGCTTTTTTCCCATTCGTCTGTTTTTTCATTTGGTTTCATCTGTACCTATAGTCTGCTCCATTTTTGACCCATTAGACGATAGAATCTGCCTTCAAGGCCTGTATGAAAGTTGTAGATCTTGAAGTTCTATTTCTAATCATCTAAATAACACCCTAATATGATATCTTTAGGGAAAGTTATGGCAATTTTCCCTATTCATCTGTTTTTTCCCATTAGTCTGCTTTTTCATTTGGTTTCATCTATACCTATTGTCTATTCCATTTTTGGCCCTTCAGACGATAGAATCTGTCTTTTAGATCTGCATGAAATTTGTAGATAAAGAAGTTCTTTTTTGAACTATCTAAATAACGTCTCAATCTAATATCTATAGGGAAAGTTATAGCAATTTTCCCTATCCATCTGCTTTTTCCCATTCATTTGTTTTTACCTTTGACTTCGTTTGATCCTATTGCCTAGTCCTTTTTTGACCCTTGAGATGGTAAAATCTGACCTCAAGGTCTTCTTGAAAGTTTTAGATCTCAAGGTCCTCGTTGAAATAATTTTAAGATGATCTTAATCTGACATCTGTAGAGAGATTTATGCCATTTGTCCTAAGACAGATTCAATATGATTGGGGGCAAAATCATGTTTGATTCTTTCAATCATAACTTTGTTCTCCAACCTCTAAATGAAGTGATTCTTGAGAAATAGTTTCTGAACACATTTTTTCTATCCCTACAAAGAATTTGGTATTGATTTGAAAAAGATGGATTGAATCAAGGTAAGGGTATCGGTTGAAAGAGTATGAATTGGATGTTAACTGGACATACTTCAATATTTTGAATATATTTAGATCTATAGGATTCCAAATGAGATGGTTCTTATTTCAAGATAAATTAGAGACATGGAGCTACAAATGGTATGAAGGAATTGAAATTTAATTCAATCTCTAAGACTTTCAAATTTTGGATGGAAGTTGGGTATAGTGTACTGTTTCAATCTAACTGTAACATCCCGTTACCGGAGTGACGGGTATGTCAGTAATTTGGATCGGGTTAGAATTGGGTACAAGCAAATGTGACATTGTGCATGCATTATTGTTTTTATAGATATCGGTAACGGATTATTGACTGCACAAGTATATATAT
>JANJEY010000236.1:27358534-27389330 GCA_024703695.1 Erythroxylum cataractarum
AACTAACCCACATAACACTTAATTTCATGCATAAAAACTGGGCTTCTATTGCCCACTAGCTGAATTTCTAGTGAAGGAATTTGATCATCTTAGGCAGTGAAGTACTTCAGAATCTTTAGAGGAGACCTAGCTAGTTTAGTTGATGTTACTTCTACATTTGGATATAGTTTAGTGTCAGGATCAGTTGTACCTACAAATGTCTTAATTATGTTGTATAAAGAATTGTATCTTTCAATTGTTGTATATTGTACATGTGAATTTTTAGGAAATGTAATGACAATTCAGACTATATATGTTTGTGAATAAAAATGGAAAAACACAATTATTGGAATGTTTTATGTTATGTATGAGGGGTTAAAATATAAGATGAATTGATTTAACCATCTTAACATGCCATTTTTGTAGAGTATATTCTTGAATATCCTTCGGTATGTCGGGTATATACTTTATGGTAGTGGTATGTTACATTTTGGTATTAGAGCCCAGGTTTAGTATCTTACATGGGCATTTATCCTAATATATATGTAGGTACATCCATTTTGAATATGTCATAGCACACAATGGCAAATGGTCCCTAGTCTTAGTTGCATTTAAATATGTCACACATATGAACATTCATTAAGAGTCTGAACTATTAGAAGCAATGAGGAGAATGATGACTTGTTAGAGTGTGAGAAAAAGAAAAGTTGTTGAGATCGTGACACAATAGATTTAGTAAAAATTGAAAATGGTTTGGAAAACAAAAGGGGGCAGTAAAAGTGTTGTATCAATCATGTGATTGAATATTCATTACATGGATAATGGGAGATCTTACATGGATCATGTGATTAAATATTCATTACATAGGTAATGGGAGATCTTACATGGTTTGGGATGTTAGACTTACATCCAATGAATTCATATTTGTGGTTATATTATCGAATATGACATTAGTCTTAAGCTGTGATTGTACACATTTGAATTGATGTGAATGTGAATACATTTTCGTGGATTTAACTATGAAAACTAGAGATGTAGGTGGAAATGGTAAGATTTATAGTGTACAAATAAAGTTGGAAGATTACCAAAATTTCTAGTTCTTTGAGAGTTTGAACTTAGAACCGAAATGGTTGTTTAACTATCGTGTTAAAAGCTTATGATTTAGTGTAAGGTTATCTCTTTGGACCTAATATCATAATTTTATGATGGTTACGTATCTTATATTTTTAATTGATTAAGAACATATTTATGTAAGATGAAATAAATGATAACTGGGAGATGAAATAAATGATAGTGATATATGTAGAAGTCCTCAAGGTTAAGTTGACCAGTTATTGTGAGTGTATATCCTTAATGAATGATGCTACTAAGCACATATGTATTACAAGCTTGGATATTGTATAGGGATTGATCTATGGCATATTGAATGCTCTTAAGCCCTATTCCCTATAAATTTTTTTTGAGGTGACTCAAAGTAGCACAATGGAATCTTGGATTTATATGGATATATTGAAATGGTAACCACTAAGGATAGGTAACTTTTTTTTAATAGTAATAGAATACCCAAATGTTATCCATAATCAATGGAGAATGAGGTATCATCAGCTTGAGATATTAATTGGTGACCATTTGAAAATAAATCTCTAGGTAAGATGTAATGGTCTTAATGGTACATACAAAGGCATAAGAGTAAATGTGCATGCTTACTACATCATCGAGCTTTAGTATATAGAATATTCTGATTATGTAAGATATGAGAGAAACTGATTTTGTTGAAATGAATGTTGGGGTTATGTAAATATAGTGCCCTAGAAAGCAAGTGTATTTACATATATCTTAATCTTCTTCCAATTATTTTTGTAATGAAAATATTTATTATTAATAAAACAAAAGAGTTTGGTTTTATTTGTATGAGCATTATATATCTAGTCATAAGGTATCAAGATTCTTTTGTAAGTAATATACATATAGATGGAGATGTATGGAAAACATGTATATTATTAGAATCTAAATTAGTTGATTCACATTTGAATAATTAAATTGGTCACTTGATTATAGTTTAGACTGTAGTATTACGATTTATCTCCGTATAAGTAAAGGAGTTTACTTCAAGATAATGATGAGTTTCATATCATGATAGTAGTTGACTATTAATAATAGCATTATTAAATGAATCTGGAATTGTGTATGTTTTTAAATATTAAAGTAGGTTTTTTCTTTAAGCTTAAAACATACGCTTTAGCATTCTTTTATTGTGAACCACAATCTTGATAAGTGGTGAACTAATATGTGCTTCATTATAATTTTTTATATGATCGGAATAGATTTTTATAAAGTATCAATCTAGTTTCTGCATATTGGAATTATGAATTGAAACATGTATCAGCGAACATTCACTCAAATAAAGATTTTAGAGTGATATCATCACTTTTAGATGTTTTATGGAGATTGGTAATGAAACTGGCGCCAGTTGTTTGATGGACTAGCTACCTATCAAGTCTTAACACCAAGCTGAGTTCTTGTTGTTAATCACCATATAGAGTGAAGCGGGAGATCTAAAAAAAACTAATTAAAGGCAAAACATTAATTTTACTGCTTATTGTGTCAATGACTATAATATGGTTTATAATAGAGTTTGCAATTAGATGTCTAATTTGATATGTTCTCATAATATTTAGTAATTCAAGAGTCCAACTAATTTTCTTTAGTGGAATGACGTTTGGTTAATAAGTTGGAATTAATTCTAATAAGTTTAAATTAATTCCGAGCTTATTAGAGCTTGAATTATATAAGTCCAATTTCATTCCCCGCTTGGTTTCTAGGAAAGATTATCAAGCAGAGTAAGAAAAATAAATAGAGGTTATCGGAAAGAAAATTAAAGGAACAGACCAAATTAGATTCTGAATAATAAGACCGAAACAATTTAATTAAGAGTTAACTAAATTGGGTTTTAAGCCTATGATTAACTGTTAGGCTTACACTAATTAATTTTTAATTAAAAGCCTAAATTGAACATTTAATATTGGACTAGATTTCGGTTTGATTTGTTTAATTAGATTAATTAAATTGAAACAATTTTTATAAAGACAAAAGGAAGGCAAAACTGAAATCTACAATGATGTAGATTTTGGTTTTATATAGCTAAATGGACAGCTGCACATTTAGCATTGAATTGCTAAATATAAGGTAGGATTTTATCATGTTTTATCATCATTAAATGGTTTAATGGTGTCCTCATCAAATGGTTTAATGGTCTTATCATTAAATGGTTTAATAGTTGTCATTTAATGTTGGCATGTAGAAAAACATATAAACCTTTTAGCATTCATTTGATTAAAGAAGGAAGTAGTGCATTTATTGCTCTCTCTCCCTTCTTTCATCATATAATCGAAAATGAAAATGTCTCATTTATTTGCCTCTCTTTCATTTTGATTAAAATAAGGAAGTAACACATTTGTTGCTCTCTCTCCCTTCTTTCATCATATAACCGAAAATGAGAGTGTCTTATTTTGGTTTTTTGTCTTTTCATCTAGCCAGATTAAACAAATGAGAATGTCTCGTTTATTGCCCTCTCTTTCATTTTGATTATAAGAAAGAAGTGGTGCATTGGTTGGTCTTTACGACTCCCCTCTCCTTTGTTTCATGAGCTAGCCGAAATTAGGAATGAGAGTGTCTCATTTGGTCCTTTCAACTAGTTGGTCATAAAGGGAAAACCTTTACAATATTTCTTCTCCTTTCCCACCAAAGGATCTGGTTAATTATGTTATCCAAAGAGAACAAATGGTAGATCGGATTGGTTGAAGATACAATAGCGTGGAGAGGATACCATAACAAGGAGTTTAGCAAAGGAGTCGGCAAAATTTTTGATCATGTTCTTATTTTATTTATTTTTTCCTAAAACCATATCATGTATGGATTAAAACATGTTGATTTGGTTATCATGTTTTAGCTGCATTTTGATTTTGTAATTTTTTTTTGAAATCTACCGTTTAGTCAAATCTAGTATGTTTTCATTTTCGATCCAATAATAAATGGTTGAAAAGCAATGACGAAGATAGTTTTTTTAGAAAGATTTCATGAACAATACAAATAACTTTGGAGAGAAATTTTCTTTTATAAAGACTTTCACCTAATTATATCATGTAGACCAAAAGTTCCAATTTTGAAATTGGTAAATATTGAATGGATCAAAGGTGAATATTGGAGTCGGATAATTATAATACTCAAGGGCGAGGAGCTAAATATAATATAGAGATTGTATATATATTTTTGTTTGTTGTAAAGTACCTGAATTACGTTACTGAGTCCCTGAATTTGAGATGATGTTATTGTTATTACTTGAAGGATTTGGAAATCTTATATAAAGGATCAAACATATTAATAGTTGTTGATTTTTGCGGGTTAAGTAGTTGGTTAATTTGAAATCTAAGACTGAGAAATGCTAGAAAATATTCGCATTATATTTCATGCGAAATGTATTAATGGAAATGAAACAGATGTGATATGTGATTTTATCAAATTGGAAATATAAGTTATGAACATTGATATATTGTCTTATTTAGTGCTATTGTTAGATATTGATTGTTTTGTATGAATGGATATGTCCTACTTAATGCTTAGATCTTTAAGTGAATGAATTGGATGGTGTTATCCTACAAAGATAGAGTGTTATGTTGTTATTGCATAATGATACCTTTTCATGTGATAATCAACTATATCTACCTGCTATAAATGATTAGAAACTAGAATTGAGATACTTGCCATACTTGATATTATGAAATATTTAATTATTAGCAGATGTAAATGAGGTAGCTTGTGTTACAAAAATCAAGGTATGAGAAATAGAATGTAGTTATATAGAAATTGCATATTAAAAACATTTATGTTAGATTAACAATTTAAAGATTATTTTTCTTATAATTGACTACTCTATAACAGAAATTGGTGGATATTTGCAATTTTTAGTTTGAGACTTGCAAAATATAATTTGAGGTTTATTTTGAAGAAGAGAACTTTAGAATGTGTTGTTATTGTATATGTAGTAGAACTTCTGAAAATGTTGGCATTGAAATTAAGTGGTAGAAAATGTCAAACACCCTTGTATTAAGACGAAAACGGCCTAAAGAATATTGATGACCCATAATTGATTCAAGATACGGTTGATAAGGTAAAAATGATCTGTTGTGGGATTAAGGGAGCTTAGGACTAATAAAAAAAGTTACAAAGAACATCACTTAAGTGATATAAAGTGTCAGGTGGGAGACAAAGTATTTTTGAAAGTGTCATACTATATAGAGGGGTGATGAGGTTCGATGAGAGTAAGAGGAACCTTAGATATATTGGCCCTTATGAGATTACTGAGAGAGTGGATCTACTAGCTTACAGATTGGCGCTACCATTAGGAAAAACTTAGATCCATTTTGTATTTCAAATAGAATTCTTAGAAAGTATAGGTCAAATACAAATCATAATGCATTCCAAAGAAAATATTTTAGTGCCTGCTCTACTGTCTTGGTTGTGGATAGATGGGCATGCCTATAAGGTAATAGTGTTGCTGATATAGTTTGACACCACCAGTGTCCACAATTTGACATCCCTAGATATCCATAGCACCGTTATCCACACCCATAAAAAAATGTGTAGACTTAACACATAAAGGAAACTTAACAGTCATAAATAAGAAATACAACATAACAATATGAATAATTGATATTGATGAGCATTTGTATTAGTTATAGTGATGAATTGTACTAATGTGCAATTGTATTGATAATTTGTATGAATGAGAATTGAATATCAATATTTGGCTTATCAATGTACATTTTTGTTATATGGATAATATATTGAGACATTTGTTACCAGCTTAGAAAGTTGAGATTATAAGTATCATGAGTTATATGGATGAATTAGTAAAAATGGTCAGATATCAAACTAATCAATTATGGAATCGAGTAATTCCTCTAGTAAAAGTTATTGGAGAAATCATTCGAGAGAAGAAGCTACTTGAGAGACTAAGGAAAAAATAAGACAACATTACCCCCATCTGTTTGATCAGTCAAGTAAGAATTTTGCGGATGAAATTTCTTAAGGGGGGAGAGTTGTAATATCCCACCTCCTAAAATTGTTAAGAGATTAAATTGTTAGATTGAGTCAAATGAGTTATTTCATTTAAGAATTTAAGAGGTGCATTTCATTCAAATGCATAATATTCGTACACACAAATGAATCATGATTTAGAAAACATTGCAAAATAGTATATGCACTCAATTGATGTATTCCGGGGTATGGAATAGAAATGAATGTGATCAGAATACACATTCCCAATGTTTTGCATTTTGATTTACCAACAACATGAATTGATCGATTATAATTAATGAATTGGGAATTTATTATTACAATTGAGTAATTTTTGAGGTGATATGTGCATCTAGTCTAAGGAAAATGTTAAAAAGCAAGACAAATTGATATATGAGAATTTAAGTTAACAAGACTTACGAAACAGTGACACATGGAATTAGTAATAGTGTGACACATAGCTTGATTATATGAGTGACAAATGGTAACTTAATTGGGTGACAAATGGCTTAGGAAATTAAGATACAAATGGCCTAGTGATTGAGTGACAATTGGACGAATTATTAAGTGACAACTAGTAGTTTATAAAAGGAGACATGTAGTATGGGTCTTTGTTTGACAAGTGTTTGGACAAGTGTCCAAACCCTCACCACACACCTAACTCATGACACACACACACAAGAAAGATCATCTTTCTCTTGTTTTTGTTACATGTCATCTTCTTTTCCCTTCTCATCACTGACTCACATACTCAACCTACTCAACTTTGAGTTTTTCCCAAATTTATACACTTTGTCACTCCAAAATTTTACTGCCTTCATTTTGTGATTGAAATCCCTTTTTATTTCCATCTTGCTCTTGTACTATCCTTGCTTATTGGAGGATTAAGTTAACTTGAAGATTGAGGTGGAATTAGGGTTAATCAAATAAGTGATTTTTTATCTCTATGGCATGTTAAAATAGAAACATTAATGATGATTAAATTGAGATTAGTGATATATAAGGTTAATGTTAAAGTTGTGCTAGAATTTGATCAATGAATGCATAGTTTCTGTTTTGTTTTTTATTCTTGAAAATAGTGGATTATAAGGATGGTTTAGGTTGAGATTTGAAGTGTAAATGATGATTTAACTATGTAGAAAAAATGAGTATATTGGGAGTTTTCCAAAAATTGATAAGTTAGGGTTATATGTATGAAGGTGAATGATAGTTCTATTTTGATTATGATACATGAAAGACTATGATTTATAAGTTATCAATTAAATGATTTTGAGTTGGAATTAGTGATGAAATTGATCAGGAAACAAAGTATAATTGAGGTATGCTCAATGGATTAATATGACGGTGTTAGAATTTGGAGAAAGATTGAAGGAAAGGGATGGTGAACCATCTGTTCACCCATTCCAAGATTGTAGAAACAGCATGAGCTCCTTCCCACGATCATGGGAAATGCCATGGCGAAGATAAGTTTCTGTTTTTTTTTTTCCACACTCGTGAAAAGGGACCCACGATCATGGGAACTGCTTGGGAAGTGAAAAACTCTGTTTTGTGTGATTATTGAACCAATGAAGGATAAGTTACTTTACTTTGGTGTATTTGGATTTGATTAAGGTTTGAAATGAACTTAGATGTTTGTTTAATTTATTGATTAAGGATTTGATAAGTTTAAGTTGATAATTGATGTTAGAATTAAGGAATGGATTGTTTGTTATCAATGTATATGAATTTGGGAAGTGTGAGTTGTTAAAGAAATGAAAGTGTTCTTAGGAATGCAAATGTGATGCAAGGGATATAAATCATGAATTAGGTATGATTGAATGAGAATTAGGAAGTTGCGTAAGTATGGAATGTTAGAAAGTGATGGATAAATGTATGATTGTATTTAAAGTAATCGAGATTTCTTAAGGCTTTGATCTAATCATCAATAAGTTATGTACAAGATATGAGGAATGAATGAGCAAGATTTGTGAATAAGGTGACATACTCAAGATAGTCAATTATGCTTGCATTAAACATGACACATCTACATGTATATGATTGAATATTCGTTTGATTGAATAATTTAGTAATGTGTGAACTATGTGTGTATTGCATAATATAGAAGCGCAAATACATTGACAACATCTAGACATTGTCGGATCATCAAGGTAATAGCTTACTGAAGCATACTATGAGTCAATCTAGTTGTTCTCTCACCATAATCTAGTTGCTTTGTTTAAAATTCAATTATTGAATTACTACTCATGTGATTGTGATAATTCCAGACCATCAATTGTTCGAGGAGAATGATATTTGGGAATATGTATTGGAAGTGTTTTGTAAATGTATGTGAATATGGAAATATGTGTTCTCAACTGAATCTTGAATGCTGGACTTAGATCTGAAGAATGTGATATATGATTGGAATATGTCAAATATGACATACGACTAGAATAGATCGAATATGAAATAATGAATGCATCACATGTGAATTGTTGCATTTCATTACATTGAAATGCATGAATTGTAGTGTCCCCTTGCCGCTAGATACACGTCGGGATGTCGAAGGTCATTTCGGCACATATCCTATGATAAGGGCATGCTACGTTCGATCACTACAATCACTTCATATAGCATGGTATCATAGTTCACTTATAAAGTATCATAAGAAAAGCACAATATTTTAAAACTAACTTTTTCCTCATTTCATTTCATAAGAACCCGATTGACTACATTGTGACTTTCAACAATCTCCATAAGTACATCATCAAAACCTAATACAATAGTACTACACGAATGAGGAGACTATGTACAATCTAACTAATCTATTCAAAAATCCTAGCTAACCAACCTTTAAGCCATGACTTTTCTTGCCAATCACAATCTACACAGCACTAGAGCCTCTCAATGAGATAACTATCATCGATCGTTCACTCAATTCATGCAACACATCAATTCATATCACAATTATTTCACAATTATGCATTTCATATAAGTAACACATTTTCACTTAAGCATAAGCATTTTTTTTTTGCATTTCACTCTATCAAACATAATTAACAAGATACATATGAAATGCTCATGAGACACTTTCCAACTGTTACGTTGTTGTGATTGAGTGCCTGAACTATCTCGTATCCGTTTTTGGATACCGGGCTTATTACACGTTGAGCTTGAGGCTCTATAACACTTTTGAGCCAGAGGCTCAATTTCACTCGTTGAGCTTTAAGCTCTGATCATTGGCTACTTTAGTCATAACTTCCATTATTTGATTCTACATTCATGAATGGAATGTATGTACCACAATCAATCAATTGATAAAACACATAGTTCTCACATTCCCATTCATTCCTTATTCAAAACATAATTATAAGCAAACAACAATTGAGAGAAACCGTCTACGTTACTTACAAGTTGCTCCCGAAGCTATTGCCTGGAAATTATGACAACGTCTATGGGTTGACATTCCAATTGCTCCTCTATAACAAATAACATACACGTATATCACAATTTGCACAATCATATGTGTATAAAAAAAATGCACATATATGAAATGAATTATGTACAATGCACATTCATGATAGTCCCGGATATCACTTTATAAATTCCTTACAAAACTATCCCCATACCAAAACTCATCTAAGTATAACTTATACTTAGGTTTATGCCTCACAAAACCCATTGAACTCACAATTCATTTCTCATTGAATCACTTCAGATTTTTCTAAGGCACCCCATTCGGGTCTACTGTTCATGTACAATCATAAGGTAAAAATGAAGTAATTTGGTCAAACTCTCTTATATAAAAGTATACCTCTATGTCTTATTTTTACAATGACACCAAAATCATTCAATTTCGTTCAATAGTGTAGAAGTTATGCTCCAAATATCTTTGGACTGCTTTTATTTCGAGATAGTACCCTATACTCAACTTCCATCCAAAAATTGAAACTCTTAGAGTCCAATTCAGAATTTGATTTCTTCATACAATTTGTAGCCCTACATTTCTAGTTTACTCAAAACAAAAATCATCTCATTTGGAACTCTACATATCAATATATCATCAAAATACTGAAGTATGTTTAGTATAATAACACCAGTTCATACTATCTAAGGGTACATCCACTGTACCCGTTCCACTTTTTCACTCAATCTTCTCAATTTGATTTATAGGGTGACTTTTGGTAGAGATGTATAGCAATGTCTTACGAGTCTAATGGTTTAAGAATCAAGTCATTTGGATGTCTAGAGAGGAAGTTATGACCAAAAGAAGCAACTACGTTTATGACCTCCATCGTCTTACTTTGTAGAGTAACTTCGTCTTACTTTGTACAGTAACTTCATCTTACTTTGTACAATAACTTGTCTTACTTTCTTACATCTTACTTTCTTGCATCTTACTTTCTTGTGTCTTACTTTTTTCGTCTTACTTTTTGAGTCTTACTTTTTTCGTCTTACTTTTTGCATCTTATATTTTGTGTCTTACTTTTTGTGTCTTACTTTTTACATCTTACTTTTGCATCTCCACATATATCAATCATAACTTTCGACTAAGATATCCAAAAATTCCATACTATAGACCGTTGGAAAGATAAAAGAAAGATCTACAACTTCAAGAGGCAACTTTACCAAAATCTATCTAGATTAATCCAAAATTTCTCCCAAAGTTAGAACATGAAATTCACATTCAGCTCCCAATGTATTGGACCCAGTTCTCACTTCGTGATAAATTTTGAGACTTTTAGAGACAGAATTGAAATTCGATATCTCATATTAAATATAGTCATATATCTCTAGGTTAATCCAAATTAAGAATCATCTCGTTTGGACAATTAGAGATAACGTTATGGCTAAAAGACTTAAGCATATTCAGTGAACATATTCTACCTAAATTATCTCTTCCATTTCATTTCCTCATCATTATTTACCCAATTAACTCAATAAAACCATCACAAAGACTCATGGTCTATAATCGATCCTTAACCCAAAAATAGGGTATCAAACATGTACCCATTTATCTTAATTTTCTGCACTTACCCTCACTCCATAATGCAACATCTAACTTCCAAAACATCTTTATAACACATTATACATCATTAATGATCATTCACAATGATACAACATGACATTTACAAAGATATTTCATCATCCACGACAAACACACCCACACACAAAATCAAGTCCTCAATCCTATATTTCTCATCATTCGAGTTTCATTTTAACAATAACCATAATATTTAAAGCATAACTTACTTGGTTTCACTTCAAAATTTTCAAAAACAACGCTAGCTCTAACTCCCAAGCATCACTTTTTCATCAACTTGAAGGAGGTAAGGATAGGTTTTTCTTAGGGTGGAAGATACAAATAGCAAAGTGGCTTAGTGTAGGAAGGAAAAACAGAAGAATCTCTTAGGAGGTGTTTGATGGAAAACACTATGTATGGAAAGAAAACTTGAAGAAGATGACGATGAAGAATGAACTTAGACATATTACTTAACCGATCAACTTTCAAAGAACAGTAAGCTACTTCTAACAAAAGTTCACAGCCTAAGAGATATTTGTCACTTCCCTCACATCAAGCTCTAACTTAGTTTATTTTGAAGCTAACTCTTTTAACTTTCATCTTTACAATTCAACTATCTCCAAATCCTCTTTTGATTTCTTTTTCCTATTTTTCATAATTTTCTAAAAATTTGTTCCTAAATTCACTAAAATTC
The DNA here is from genome assembly GCA_024703695.1 of Erythroxylum cataractarum. NCBI lineage: Eukaryota > Viridiplantae > Streptophyta > Magnoliopsida > Malpighiales > Erythroxylaceae > Erythroxylum > Erythroxylum cataractarum. The sequence continues at coordinate 27,370,285 of JANJEY010000236.1, forward strand.
CCAAAATTCTCAAAAAAATTCCACATCAGCAATTACACTCTCTAAATCATTTTTTTTCAACATAAGCAACCACAATTTTCAATAGAACCCACATTTATAAACAATTTTACTGGGAAGTGTCAATGAATGCATGTACAATTATTTTCATATGCCATGACCTCACTATTCATATGTATGTGTATAACATAATATGCATGAGCATGCAATTACATTTCTAAACTCTCATTAATCACTCACATTTACCATTCTAACCTTCCCACAGGTAATGGGATGTTACACGAAAGTCTATTTTTAGAAAAATCTGGAATGATCAAATGAGTTATGAAATTAGATTCAAATTGTTTTATAGAGGTGCAAACCCTAAGTACAAATTATACTTATGTCAGTGTTGATATATGAATGATTATATTATAGGAATAATGGAAACATACTTCGGATTGTCATTTAACATGCATTGTACATAATCCATATGTATATATATGTGCATAAATGAGTATGTGTATAATTATGCAAATTTGTGATATGTGTAAATGTATATTTTGCATGATATAGAGGAGAATTTGGAACGTCAACATCCAAACATTACCAGGACTTCAAGGCAAAAGCTTTTGTAGTGATTTGTGAGTAACCTAAACGATCTCACTTAATTATTTGTTTGTTATAAATTATGTTTTGAGTTTTTTTTAATGTGGAGTTGATTATGCTGATTTCGGACAATGAAGGTCTGAGGCTTCTAATGCATGAATGTGATATATGAAGCGCTCCTTGTATGTGAATCTGAAGAAATAAGTGTTACTCAACATATTGTTGAATGTCAGACTAAGGTCCGATGATAAATGTGAATGAGATTGTGGATGTGATTGATTGAATATGTGTGATGCATTTCATTACATAAATACATGATCAGATAATGAGAATTGTGACTTTAGTAGCCATTGACAATAAGTTTATAGCTCAAAATGTGATTAAGAAGGCTCGCTATATATAATGAGCCCTGTATCCCCAACGGATAAAGGATAGTATCAATGAACCCAGTATCCACAATAGATACGGGACAATTTAGGTACTCAAACACAACAATGTAATAATCAAAAGTGAGTCTTATGAACACTGCATATATATTTAATACGTATGTTTGACTAACTAAAATATATTGTGGACATGTATTTGAATGAGAGTAGAAATGTGAAGTAAATGATATGTGATGCTATATGCTAAATAAAAAGATGTGAATCATGTGTTTACATGTGTTAATGTGTTTTATGAATTGAGTGAACCATCAAGGATGGTTACCTTACTGAGTTCTCAAAACTCACCTAAAATTGCAACATTAATTTTCCAGGATCGAGAGAGGACATTAACAACAGAGAAACTCTACAAGAAGTATAATTCTTGTACTTTTGAGAAGAAGAAATGACTCAAAGGTTGGTCAACTGAGACTGAAGGATTAGATAGAAATGTTTATATAATTCCTGTTTCTTGTGGTATGTTTTGTATTAGGTTTTGGGATGATGTACATATTTGGATGGTTTATAAAGCTACAATGTACATATTCGGTTTGTATGAAATGAAAGGATGAATTTAGTTTGTTCTTAAATGTTGTATCTTTTCTTTATGATACCTTATAAGAGATTATAAATGATGATGCAATGACTAAGTAATTGTGGTGACTGCTCTAACATCCCATTATTATAGGGTATGTACTGGAATGTTCTTAAGGTGTTTCAATATGTACTCTATAGTAGTGGGGTGTTACATTGGTTGGTATTAGAACATAGTTGGCATCCATAGGGACATATATGAATATTAGACATGAAATATCGTAAGAAATGAGGATAATAATTAAAATTATTGTCTACTATAAGTCATCCACTACAAGTAATCAAATAGGATAGTCAACTGACCTAGAATTAATAGGAGCTAGTAGAGAATCCTCTGTACCTTGATCTAAGGTAATGCCTCCCAGAATTCATAAGAGAAAGGAGAGGAGGTACGATAGGCTACGAAAGCAAGGAATTATGGAATTCTAAAGAAGTACAGACCTTGCAGAGGCCGAGGGATAGCTAGAGAGAATAGAGAGAGTTTTTGATCAGATAGACTACGAGTAGGATGAGAATTTTGATTATGCGGTATCTTTATTGCAAGGCCTAGCATATTAATGGTGAAAGACTATTTCAGACAATGCCACCAGGCCTTGCAATATGAAGTAGGAAGACTTCCTGAGAGTCTTCAAGGAGAATTACATACCCAAGATTTGCCTAGATAGAAAGATGAAAGAGTTTTTGGATTTGAAGCAGGACAGATTATCAGTAGTAGAGTATGAGATTAAGTTTAATGAGTTGATGGGGTACGCTACTACCTTTATTCCTACTAAAGAATACAAATGTCAAAGATTTGAAGACAGGCTGAACATGGAGATTAAGATAAGGCTAGCAATCACCAACATGAGCAGTTTTACTAAGTTAGGGGCTACCTCGATCAGGATTGAGCAGCTATTAAGAGAGGGACAAGCAGAGTATAGGCAAGGGTTTAGAATGAAGAAGCCCAATGAATTTTAAAATAGTTCTGGTAGGAGGTTTAGTAAGTGCTAGAATAGATCCTTTCGACCACCAGCTGGATCATGATAGTCGGGATTCAGACAGAAGAGTAGCTTCATACAGTCTAGCAGTGGAAAAGGTGTAGTGTCGGGTTAGTTACCAAATTATGAGCACTATGGAAAGAAGCACGGTGGTGAGTGTTAGAGATTGTCTAGAGTTTACCTCAAATGCGGCTCTTTTAATCATCAAATTAGAGATTGTCCTGCTACTATTGGAGCCCATTCTGGTATAAGAGGAGGATTAGTGAGTGAAGCTACTGTCTAGCAGAGCTGAGTTAGTGAGTCTGGACAAATAGACCGTGGTAGAGGTAGAGTGAGTTCGGAAAGTCCTAATTTTAGGATTAAAGTATGAAGCAACTGACCCCAATCCCAAGCGAGAGTGTATGCTATGACCAGACAGGAGGCTCAAGATTCTCTGGATGTTATTAAAGGTGTGCTACTTATTTCCCTTTATGAAGCATTTGCATTGCTAGATCCTGGATCTACAAATTCTTTTGTCACACTGCATCTAACATCCAGGTTGCATTGTGATAGAGAGCTATTATAACATGGATTAGAGGTAAGTACACCGATATGTAGTACCACAGTTATAGGAAAAGTCTACAAGAGATGTTTGATTCAAATTGATCAGGCAAAATTAGAGACAAACTTGATCATATTACAGTTGAGGGAGATAGATATTATCCTAGGTATGGATTGGCTCACAACTCATAGAGATATCATGAACTACGATACTAAAGAAGTCGTATTAGAATCTCCAAATCAATCGAGAGCAGTTTTCATAGGTATTAGTCAAGCAGTACCAGCCAGGTTAATCTTATTTATGAGTGCTTTGAGGATGATGCAAGGGGATGTGAGGCTTATCTGACCCACGTCATAGATACTCGACCTGAGCAGAATGCACAGGACATTCCTGTCATTAAGGAATTTTTGAATGTGTTTCCCGTTGAGTTGTCTGGTTTACCTCTAGATCAAGAAACAAAGTTCATAATCGACTTACCTCCGGGTACTGCTCCTATATCTATTCCTCCATATAGGATGAAACATATGAAACTAAAGGAATTGAAGGCTCAGTTACATGAGTAGTTGAAAAAGTATTTTATTAGACCCATTGTATCACCATGGGGAGCTCCAGTCTTATTTATGAAGAAGAAAGATGGAACTTTTACTCTGTGCATCGATTATAGACAACTGAATTGGGAGACAATGAAGAATAAGTACCCATTGCCTAAAATTGATGATTTGCTTGATCAATTGCAAAAAGCTCAGGTGTTCACTAAGTTAGATTTAAGATTTGGGTACTATCAATTAAAGATAGTAGAAACTGATGTACCGAAAAGTGATTCAGGAGCAGGTATGGGCATTTCGAGTTCTTAGTAATGTCGTTTGGGTTAATTATTGCCCCAGCTGCATTTATGACTTTGATGAATAATATTTCGGCCCTACCTAGATCGATTTGTGATTGTGTTTATTGATGATATCCTAGTGTATTCAAACAGCAGAGAAGAACGTGCTGAGCATTTGAGAGTGATCTTACAGATTATGAGGGAGAAACAATTGTATGTCAAGTTCAGTAAGTGTGAATTTTAACTAGATCAAGTAGTGTTTCTAGGTCACATAGTGACTGGACAAGGCATACGAGTGGATCCAAAGAAGATAGAGGCAATACTGAAATGGGAAGCTTCAAGGAATGGATCAAAAATTTGAAGTTTCCTAGGATTGGCTAGATATTACCAAAGGTTTATCGAGGGGTTCTCATTGATCTTAGCCCCTCCGATAAAACTTTTTACAAGAATGTAGTTTTCAGATGGAACGATGACTGTCAAAAGAGTTTTGAGGAGTTGAAGCATCGGTTGACTATGACATCGTTGTTAACTATTCCATCGAGAACTGGAGGATATGTAGTATACAATGATGCTTTGCATCAGGATTGGGATGTGTATTGATGTAGTATGGCAAGGTGATAGCCAATGCATCGAGATAACTAAGGTCTCACGAGATTAATTATTTGGTATATGATTTAGAGCTTGTTGCAGTTGTTTTTGCTTTAAAGATATGGAGACATTATTTTCATAGAGAGACATTCCAAATATGCACTGATCATAAGAGTTTGAGATATCTATTGAGTCAGAAGGAATTGAACATGAGACAGAGGAGATGGGTAGAGTTATTGAAAGACTATAACTGTACAATTGAGTATCACCCGGGTAAAGCTAATGTAGTGGCTGATGTTTTGAGTGGAAACTCTAATAGCAATGTAGCTCATATTCAAGTATCGAGGTTACCGAGCTTAATTTAGCTAAGAGCTCATAATGTGTTGAATCTAGAGCATAATGAGGCATAAATTGCTGCATTGAAGCTAAGACCAATGTTGCATTATAGAATTAAAAAGGTATAGAGAAAAGATCCCGATATGGTAAAGCTCATTGGGAAATTGAAGATGAATCTAGATTCTGAATTTGAACTGAGAGATGAGACACTGTGGCTAAAGAAAAGGCCATGTGTGTCCAATGTGGATGAGCTGAGACTGAGGAAGGAAATTTTAGAGGAAGCTTATATGGTCACTTATGTTATGCATCCGAGTACCACCAAGATGTATAACAAGCTTAAGCAACATTTTTGGTGGCCCAAAATGAAAAAGCAAATAGCGGAGTATGTTGCTAAATGTGTGATATGCTAGCAGGTTAAGGCTGAGTATCAGGCTTCAGTTGGGAAGCTACATTCATTGCCTATTCTGGAGTAGAAATGGGAACGAATCACTATGGATTTCATTATGGGATTGCCAAAGACTCTGAGACAGAATGATGCTATTGAGGTTGTGGTGGACCGATTGACTAAATCAGCCTATTTTTTACCAGTGAGAGAGAATAACTCACTAGACCAGTTAGCCCAGAGGTATGTAAATGAGGTGGTTAGATTACATGGGGTTCCAGTATCCATTGTATCATACAGGTATCCCAAATTTACTTCTAGATTTTGGAAGAGCTTGTAATCTGCTATGGGCATAAAGTTAAACTTTAGTTACTACATTTCATCCTCAAACAGATGGATAGAGTGAGAGGACAATCAAGACTATTGAGGATGTGCTTAAGGCATAAGTATTAGAGTTTCAAGGAGCATGGGCTCAGTACATAGCATTGATTGAATTTGCTTGCAACAACCATTATCACAACAGTATTGGAATGGCACCATATAAGGCATTGTATGGTGGGAAGTGTTGGTCACCTTTATATAAAGAGGTCCTTAAGAATGGTTGAAGGCCCGGAATTAATACAAGATAATATGGATAAGGTGAAACTGATCTGAATTCAAATTAAAGTGGCTCAAGATAGACAAAAGAGTTATGTGGATCAGCATCAAAGGGATATGGAATACAGTGTAGGGCAGAGTGTTTCTGAGAGTGTCACCTTCGTGAGGAGTACTGAGGATTGATAAAAAAGGGCGAGTTAAGCCCTAGGTATATTGGTCCTTATAAGATCATTGAAAGGATAGGACCTTTGGATACAAGTTAGCTTTACTAAATGAGATGTCTCAGTTACATAACGTATTTCATGTGAGCATGCTTAGAAGATATCGATCGGATTTGACAAATGTGTTATCAGCTCAAGAGATTGAGGTTGCTAGTAATTTAAGTTATGTTAAGGAGCTAATCAAGATAGTGGGATCTCAGATCAAGCAGTTGAGGAACCGAGTAATTCCACTAGTGAAAGTCCTTTGGAGGAATCACTCGATTGAGGAAGCAACCTAGGAAATGGAGGATCTTATGAGGAGACAATATCCCCACCTGTTCAAACAATCATGTAAGAATTTTGAGGATGAATTTTCTTTCAAGAGAGAAGGATTGTAACATCTTGTTACCCATGTCAAGGCCTAAGTAGTGTATATATGAGTTTAGTGAGAAGTTAGAAAATGCATTTCATATTCATACATAATTTGGCATACACAGACACTTGAATATTGAATTTTTGCACATTAAAATGATTGTACATGTATTCATTAACATTTTCTGGGTATAATTCATATATAAATGTGATTTATTGAGAATTATGGTTTTTATATGTTGAAAATTTATTTGGAGAATATAAATTGTTGGATTAGAATTTTTGGTGAAATTAAGGAAATTTCTAAAATTTTAGGTATTTTCAAACTAGGAAAAATGCCAAATCGCAAGACAATTGATAAGTGGTTTTATAATTTGTTATCCTATGGTAATGGAAATTTTGATAAATGACCTTGTGTGATTTAATGACAAATGTCATTAAAAATTGGAAGAAAATTGGGTTAAAATTGGAGAAAAATGGACTAGCTTTTTAAAGGAACCAGCAAGTGAAAAGTGTCATAACACTTGCCACTCACTTCTCACGAATTTTTACCTAACTTGAAGACCATCTTATAGTCTTTCATTTGTCCATTTATGACACTTCTTTTCTTCATCTTCTTCATTTGCTCTCTTCTTCACTCACGACACTCTCTTCTCTAAGCATCAAAATGGAACCTTGTTTTTTTCCATTACTAGCTGCTTAACAATCTTGCTATCTTCTTCTTTTTGATTAAAAAAACCTAACCTAATCCATCTTCAAGTTGATGATCGTGTGACATATGGGAAGTTAAGGCTTCTTGTTGTGTTTGAAGACATTGAAGCTAAATCAAGTAAATAACCTATTAATCTTCATGGCTTTGATGAATGAAACATGTTTTGATGTTAGTTAAGAGATAAATGATCAAAAAATGAGGATAGGTATATGCTAAAACGTGAATGAGTAATATGGGTAGATTAATGTCTTGTTTTTGTGTTTATGATGATCATTAAAGATGGTATAGAAAGAAGTGCAAAAAATTGATTTGTGAACGGATATTGTTATGTTCTATTTTTTATGGATAAAAATGTGGTTCATTAGTTATTTTAGACATGGATTGGATGGAGATTTGATGTTAGAGAAAAGGCAAGTGTAGTGTCTTGAAAAGGGAAGAACTAGGATGAAAGTTTAGAGATAAAATAGTAATGGTGTTTAAAGTGTGTTGGAAAAATGTTAGCTATAACATTTTCCACTAATTTTGCATCTGTTACTTAGCCATAACCTGTACTGTGGATATCCAAATTAGATGATTTTTTATTTGGATTAAATTAGAGACATAAGGCTACATTTTTTATGCGGACATCAAATTTAAATTTTGTCTTTGAGAGTTTCAAATTTTGACTAGAATTTGAGTACTTGGTGTAGAAAGTTGATGATGAATGTATATATGTGTATATGTTCTATTTTCGGTATTATGATCAAACATAGACTAGGATTTTTTATGATTGAAATTGAACTGAAATGGAATTAGGAATAAAGAGGAAATATTGAGGATTATAATGATAAGTTTAAGATGAGATGAAAGTGTTGAAAGAAGATGAAAAAGTGCAACAGAAAAATGAAGAAGTGCAGAAAAAGATGAACATTCGTTAATGATGTTCTACTTTTGATGTCTGTGTTTATTCATGGTTTTTTATTTGTTTGTTATTAAGTTTAGCTGAAATTGAAGTGATAATGAAGGTGAAAAATGAAATAGAAAGTGCGGAGAAAGTGTGATAAAGGATTGTGATAATTGGAGTTAAATGAAGATTAGTGAAGTAGACAAAATTGTAGAAAAATGTGATATAGAAAAGTATGGAAATAGGTTCTATTTTTAGGTTGTAATCAATCATGAAATTATGAATTGTGTATAGAGAATAAAAAACTGAAAGTTTAGGTAAAACAAAATGATCAACTTCAAATGATAGAATTTTGACAATGTACTGTGTTGGAGTATGTTTATATGGAATATTTTTACTGAACATGCACTTATATTTTGGTTATACCTTGATCTATGAATATTAAATTAGAAATTAGAGACATATGACTACAATTTTTAAGAAGAAAATGAATTTGAATTATGTCCTTAAGGGTATTGAAATTTAGTTTGAAGTTCAGCTGTGACTTAGGCTGCAGTACCACCAGTGACAGAAATCATGTCCTATTGTTATTGAATAAACTGTATTGATGTAAGCTAAATCAGACAAAGTTGTCTTCACAAAAGTTGTAGCTTATTCCATTATATTTCAATTGGTATAAAGTTTGTAATTTTTTGGATATTGTAATTGAGAGATATGATTTGTACAACATTGAGTGAACGATCATGCACTAACCAAAATTTAGAAAGTACTCAATTCGAAGTATTTTCAATATAACTTTACTGAACCAAATTGTATGATATTGGTTTCATTAGAAACTTAAGATATAGGAGAACAATATTCTAGAAGGAAGTTTGGCCAAAGTACTCCATTCTCTTGTAACAATGATCATGCAAAGTGGACCCAAAAATCTATTTTTAGAAAAAACTGGAATGATCAAATGAGTTTTGAAATTAGACTCAAATTGTTTTATGGAGATGCAAACCCTAACTACAAATTATACTTATATGAGTGTTGATATATGAATGATTATGCGACAAGAATAATGGAAAGATATCCGAGATTGTCATTGAATATGCATTGTACATAATCCTTATGTATACATATGTGCATAAATGAGTATGTGTATAATTGTGCAAATTTGTGACATGTGTAAATGTATATTTTGCATGTTATAGAGAAGCATTTGGAGCGTCAACATTCAAATGTTGCTAGGACTTCAAGGCAATAGCTTCTGGAGTGATCTGTGAGTAACCTAGATGATCTCACTTAATTATTTGTTTATTATAAATTATGTTCTAAGCTATCTTTAAATATGGACTTGATTGTACGAATTCCGAACACCGAAGGTCTGAGGCTTCTGATGCATGAATGTAATATATAAAGTACTCCTTGTATGTGAATGTGAAGAAATAAGTGTTACTCAACATGATTGTTGAATGCTAGACCAAGGTTCGATGATAAATGTGAATGAGATAGTGAATGCGATTGATTGAAACAATGATTGATTGAATATGTGTAATGCATTTCATTACATGAATGCATGATCGGATGATGAGAATTGTGACTTGAGTAGCCACCAAAAATGAGCTTAAAGCTCGGAATGTGATTAAGAGTCGAAGATTCGCTATGTATAATTAGCCCTGTATCCCTAATGGATAAGGGACAGTATTAATGACTCGAAATCTATAATGGATATGGGATAGTTTAGGCACTCAGTCACAACAACGTAATAATCGAAAGTGAGTCTCATGAGCACTTCATATACATTTAATACGTGTGTTTGACTGACTAAAATATATTATGGACATGTATTTGAATGAGAGTGGATATGTGAAGTAAATGATGTGTGAAGTTATATACTAAATGAAAAGATGTGAGTTATGCGTTGATGTGTTGTATGAATTGAGTGAACCATCGAGAATGGTTACCTCACTGAGTTCACAAAATTCACTCAAAATTGTAACATTGATTTTTCAGGATCGAAAGAGGACATTAGCGATAGAGAGACTCTACAAAAAGCATAATTCTTGTATTTTTTGGAAGAAGAATGGCTCAAAGGTCGGTTAGTTGAGACTAAAGGATTAGATAGAAATTTTTGTATAATTCCTCTTTCTTGTAGTGTGTTTTGTATTAGGTTTTGGAATGATGTGCATATTTGGATGAATTGTAAAGCTACAATGTACATATTCGGTTTTTATGAAATGAAAGGAGGAATTCAGTTGGTTTTTGTTGGACCAATGGTGGTTGACAAATTAAATCCTTCTATGTTTTGATAATAATAAAATTTATAGAATTGGTTAAGAAATAATTTCAGGTATTGAAATTCAAATAAAGGATTAATACAAATCAAGATTGACATATCTTAAATGTGTAAGAGATAAGCAACGGGCAGATTATGTTTGAAGAATTCAAATCAACATCTCAACAAACAAAGATCGAAGATTATCTGAAATCTGTCAGTTGGTTCCAGACTAGTCGACCAGCAGGTTACCAGTCGACTAATAATTATCATATCTATTATGTGGAGTTTAAACAAGTCGACCAGAATGTTGCAAGTCTACTATAAACAATAGACCTGTAAGTTGGTTAAATGGAATAGTCTACTATTAGACTATTAGTCGATTATTTGAAGAGCGGAGATGAAACTCACATGAAAAACGTTGGTAGTAGTCGACTATTCCTTGAAGACAAGTCGACTATAATACATTAGTCGACTATTAGTTGCAGCTGAACATATATGACTGAGTCAATTGATTGCAAACGGAAAAAAAAAACTTCATACAATGGCTAGGAACATTCTACAATGGCTAGAAGAGTTCTACAATGTCTAGAAACAACTTGAAGCCTGCAAATAAATAGAGGGAACTTCAAAGGATCAACAACATAATTCCAAAGCAAAGCATACTACTATAGTTCCAATTTATCATCAATTTACTCTTTGCTTATTCTAAATTGTACTCAGCTGTACTGAGTTGTACTGAGCTTTACATCTTTAATTTCTATTATTGTCATTATGAGTTGAGTGATTAGTGGAGAATCACTTGGAAGGTAGGATTTGTGCTGAAAAATAGATCAATTGTTAGGTGTAGCTTAAGCCGGAAGTCAAGTTGTATTGGAAGAGTTCACACTGAACTAAAAAGTGTGTAGTAAAGAATTTTTCCAAAATTCTAAGTGGGAGCTTAGGTAGAGGACGTAGGTCTTAGCACCGAACCTCTATAAAAATTGTGTTTGCCTCTCTTCCCTTCTCTTCTATTCTTTTATATTTCAATTTTGATTGTTTATTTTGTGTGTTCTAATTCTCTATTTTTTGTAGCACTTTGCGAAAAAGTTTAAAAGACCTATTCAACCCTCCTTCTAGATTGTTTTCAGTTTTTAAATGTTGTGTCTTTTCTTTATGATACCTTATAAGAGATTATAAATGATTATGCAATGNNNNAGTGATTATAGTGACTACTCTAACATCCTATTATTATATGGTATGTACTGGAATGTCCTCAGGGTATTCCGGTATGTACTCTATGACAGTGGGGTGTTACACTTTCTCTTCTCTCTCAATATCTAAAACCACAACAACCAAATCAATCTTTTTAGCCTAAATAGGTCATCACAATAAAATATCACTTTCAACATTCCAAGAGAAAGAAATTAAAAAAAAAACTCGTTAAATCATAAATGTTTAGACATTGACTTCCAAGTGTTTGGCTAGCATATCATAAAAATATTGAATCAGGGACCAAACTAACAAAACAATACCTAAGAATGAAAGGGAAAAGGCAAAGAACTTACATCTGATTTGGTGTTTGATGTTGTGGCATTCTTAGCAGAGCCTTCTTTGCCAATCTCTCAATAGTTGTTGAGGTTTTTGTTTCAAATTTAGTATCCTCTTGAATTTGTCCATCTTTCTCCAAATTGGAAATTACACAGCAAAAGAAAATCTTGAGATTAGGTTTAGGAATAGTAAACTCGCTTAAGATAGAAGAAGGTTTACACTATTGAATCTTCTTATACGTTTGTTTGCTTCCCAGGAAAATTCATTTTTCTTTAGCTCTCTCCCAAATCGCCTCAGGCAACCTTTAATTATAAAAGTAAGAGTGGTAACAATATCGACAGTAGCGATACTAGTAGTACAATGGAGAAAATCGTGGAGAAATTAAAAAGGAACGATTTTATGGATGATGATGGTAGTGAGAAGGACAAAGAACAAGAGAGAGTGATAGAAAAGGGGAGTTTAACAATATCAGTATTCTCTTGTTGAAACAACATCATTTCAATTTTATTATAAAATGACGTCATTTTAATAATCAAATTTTAATGGGAGTCCCTTAACATGTGGTAATGCTACATTAACAAAAATAATTATGAGATTAACATCAGGTTAGAATTCAAAAAATTGAAAATTTGAACATTTTATTGTTATTTTTTAAAGTTCGGTTTATAATTGAAAATTTGACAAAAGTTTGGGCTTTTTTTATAATTAACCCTAAATAAAAATAAAAAAAAAGGATAATAGTAATGATAGCAATATATAATTAAATACTTACAATTAAAAATAATAACATACAATACAAATAGAACAAGGTAAAGACTAAACATATAAGATAAAAATATAAATAATAATAATAAGTAAATAAATAAAAAGAGGAGGACATCTCTATGTAAGATCCCTTACTTGTGTCATAATACATTAAATTTTCCTATTGAACATCAAGTTCTCAGTAAGTTCTAGCAGAATCATATTATTCCTAATCACCTCCCCTCAGTTTTTTTTAGGTATTTTACATATATAATCAAAAGGGATAAGCGAGAGAGTTATAATAAAGTCAACATTTTTATTGATCAAATCTCAAAGATATAATACAAAGGAATTCGAGTTTCTTTCAACTTAAAGAATTTTATAAGAAAATCGTTCAAAAGAACTCCCTACTAGAAGCTCTCACAAAGAACTTTCTCCTAAAGCTTTTAACTCTCTTATAGATGATTGAATGTACAATGCTTCATACAAATAAACTACAAAGGATGTCTATATATAGGCTTATATGAACTTAGGGAACAAATAAGTTAAAACTACTCACTTTCTCCACTGACTCTACCAAAATAATATAGAGAAACTACTTCTTCCATATACCCCACTAAGTCAGTGGGGAATTATCCAGTTTAGGCCACTAACTCCGCTTTTACTTATAGGATAAGTGTTTGGAGATGTCTATCCATTACCACGTCATTCAATCCACTTACTAACTACTCGAAGAAATGCTCTCACTTTGTAAGGTAGTGCTTCCATTTTTCTAGGCCATTAGTTGCATGTTCTTCCTATATATCACCATAATATCATATCTTAAAGGGAAATACCTTAATGAGCCTTCCTTTTAGCCATCCTAAGCCATCTTTATGCACGGTCCATCTAAGCATGTCTATATTGCAGTCTTATTAATCCAAGACCTAAATTAGCCAAAATTCAAGTCATTTTATAATAAACCTTGTAAGTTTACATACCTTTTGACCTCTTTGTTACATTTAAATCCCTTCTTATACTCTTAGACTTAGAGGATTTAATTACACCATCATTTTTTTGTTTTACATATGAATCTTGTATCTTATCAAAAATTTCGCCAATACACACTAATGCATATCAACGCTCGACTACTCTCAAGTTTTTTTCAATGATGCTTAATTTTCCTTGCCTACTCACAAGTCTTTCCCTTGTTCCATTTACCCGAGTTCTAAGCATCAACCCAAAATCGCCAACACTCACATAATTTTGTAACTTAGACTTAAGGGTCTAATAAACTACCTTCACTAAAAGAACTTGATGCCCTCATTGAAATAATCTATGGGCACTCCTCCAAATGTGGCTCCCTTAAAGATTCCTCGGTCATAATTTTTCATAGGCATATCATTTACGTGCCATTTTTCTCTCTATAAAATTTTCCTTTGCTTTTGTTCAAACGCTTCTTTAGAATACTAACTGCACCTAACATTATCGTTGTTGAGGTAGACTTATTTTGTTGAGTCTTTACCTTCTTTTCTTAATCATTTATGACCATCGAATTGATTTATTGATTATTTACCTTCCATTTTGGCACTTATGACCATAGTGTGGACTTTCATAAATGAAACAAGTAATATCCCGATTTGTTTGTTTCTTAGACTTGTATTGAAAAGATTTGCATATCTTTTCCCTACCTTTCTCTAAGCCATTATGTATCATATCATTCTTTTTGACCTCATTGCTACATCAAATGGTTGGGGACATTTGGAGATCTACTAAAGGATTTATAACAGTTATTATGCTAGGGGTTATTTAATATTATGCATCCAAAGCTCCATTTATGCCCATCCTTGCAAGTAGTTTATAAAATTGAACAACTTATCTTACTCTGACATGTTTTTTTTATCCAACATCAAAGATGAAAATTTTCCTTATATACTCCCATACAATGTTATGATCCACTTTAAAGCTTCCTTTGCAAGCCTTAAAGTGTTGTTGGGGAGGAATAAGATTGTTAACTCCTTCATTTTACGCTAAGTGTCAATGAGAGTCTACCTATTATGATATCATTAGAGGGTTCTCGTTTTCTACTAAAACTTTGCATCATCATCATCATCATCATATATATATATACACACACTTATGATCAACACATTCTTCGAATAAGATATCTTTGTTAATGCAAAGTATTGTTCTATATCCCACAAGAAATTTTTAAGTTCCTTGACACTTTGCTTGCTAACGAAAAGTTGAGGCTCACGTTCTTTGTCTTATGAAGACCTATTGATATAGCTTCGAAACATTCCAAGAAAGAAACCATTCCCTTAGCCATTAGGGTTAAAGAACTAATGGTCGTCTCTAATCTAGCCACTCTATTCATCAAATTACTTCTACCAGTCATTGTTCACTAAATAAGGCTCTGATACTAGTTGTCACAGAGACTTATTTAACCTACAAAATTAAAATAATTTTACCAAAGTCCTCATACGATAGTCAAGCTTAAGTTGTAAAGCTCAACTCAACATTCCCTTCGCAATTGCCAACAAACAAATACATTTTTTCTGAACCCCTCATGTCACTGATGTTTAAGTGTTTGACTTCACTCTCACAACATAAATGTTTTGCTCAAATTTGTTGACAATAGATATAAACTATAATCCTAAATCATATTTAGGATTAGATAAATTAAACTTCTTTAATTTATCTTTAATTTTTTAATTAAACATTTATATTCATAAATCAAGATTGACATATAGTAGCGCATCATGAATACTCAGATATTTAGGAACATTAAAGTAGTTTTGACTAACATTTTCATATATAATTTTTTTGTATAATTCAATATTTTCATCATATAATTTTTTGATTAGATATAGAGCATGAAAAGAATGTTTATTCGATTTGAGTCCAATCACATTAGTTCTTCACCATTAGTAATTAATTTTATTAATAACATTTGAAAATTATTTTCAAAGTGTCATTCCATCTTGGCCAAGAATTTTCTAAATCAATACTAATCGAGAACAACAAAATATTCTCCCAAATTGTTTCAGGCTGATGAATCATATATTGAGTGCTCACTACCTTTATATAATACATGCTATATCTAGTGAATATGTCATAAGTGGTATCAAAATATAGAAATCCCTATGAGATACTTTGGTTATATCAAGTCAGATGATCACTTATTACAAAAAGAATCTCCATAAACATACATGTAATTTTTAAAATGGAATTCTTGTATAAAGTTAATTTAGTGAACTTGTTTTCTAACACAGAGCCACATGTTTATTTAAATGTCTCCATACTTAGGGGTTGTTTGGTTCCAATTTTTTTTTCATGGTTTAAGATTTTGTTTTATGTTTTTTCAAATAAAAAATGTCAATTTAGTTATATTATTATTACTGATGATAATTACATATTAGTTAAAACTTAAAGATAAATTATTTTAAATAAATTTATTTATTTTAATATCTTATATATAATCTATTAATAAATATTATTTTATTTTATTAAAATAAATAATTTAAAATTTTATATATATTTATAAATTAATATTACTATTTTAATTTTTTAATTATTAAATCAAATTTTATTTAAAATTTATATATTTTGAAAATATTTTAAATTTAATTATATTTATTCCTAATTATTTAATTATATTTATTTAATTTAATTACAAAAATTAAAACTAAATTATTAAATTAAATAAAATATTCATAATTTATATAAATAATGAGATAGTAAATCAGATTATGAAAAAACATAAATAAAAAATAAAAAACATTTTTATATTTTTCATCATTTTTGAAAACTAGAAAAACCAACACCAAAGTACTCAAACAAACAGGTTTTTTTTACTGCATTTGAAAACAAAAACATAAAACCAAAAATAAAAATAAAAGCAAACAAACGCTTAGTCTATGATATTGAATACTTCTTTTATAATAAAGAAATATAACGTGTGCTAGTCTTTTTATGCTTTGTTAATATCTAGTCTTAATAGAACAATAACTAGGAATAATTTAAGAATAATATATAAATGTAATATGAATCTCATTATTATTTTCTCATCATAATTTTATTTGTCTTATATATTTATCATATAGACTTTACTGTAAATGTCTCTTAATAAGTATAAGATAAATTAAGTAATTATGTCACTAAACTACCACTAACCAATTACCTGTAGGTATAAACCATGATCAATGCCCTACCCTTGAGACAAATAACCATATGTAATAAATTACATATCTACAAATTAAGACTTGTATAAAATTAGGATATAGCTTGAAATTTTCACATGAACATTATAATTGGGTTATCTAAGATATATGAAACTTAATTAGGCAAACTTCCAATCTTATCCACATTCTTGGAATTGCGGTATCTATGGAAATATTTTAATACAAATATGAAAGGCTCAAAATTTATAGTTAACACCGACCAAATCTTCCAAGTTCATAGCTATGGATCGATCTTTATGTTGAAAATTTAGACTTTCCAAACCTCACACCCAAGAATATTTGATAAACAAAAATATCAAAAAATAACAACACAAGAGAATTTACGTGGAAACTCCCAAACCGGAGAAAAACCACAAGCATCGAAAAGAAAATCCACTATGTGAAAAATTCTTACAATCACACAATTTTTTCTCTCACCCAATTCTCTAATACACCAACACACCCAAAAAGAAATATCCAAGGCAAACTCTTCAACTCTCATGCACCTTAAAAGAGGAATTTAACTAAAGTCAAATTTGTTATACAAATCTTTGACTTGGTATTTTGGTACATTAACTAAGGAGGTAGCAACCTCCTTATATAGATAAGAGCTTTGTCTCAATTGTTGTTCCCAACCAATATGGGACAACAAAGGAGCCAAACTCAACAATCTCCACCTTAGCGACTTTGGTTGATCCCACAACCACACTCTACCTAAATGAAGATCTCCAGAAAATAACATAACTCTCAATGTAGAGAATTATCATGCTTCATAGCGTCATACTCCACCATAAAAGTATATCCGCTCAAAATAAACCAATTCTAAGCCTTTTACTTCGGCACACATCAAAAAATAACCTTGCTGAAAAATTATGGTGCAACTCCCATATTTGACTTTCCTGGAAGTTCATCAGTCATCGAGATAAATTCCACCACACACTTTGCGTTAATGTCAAACCAATGCCTGTGTGCAAACTTGTGGAACCGCTAACAATAACATATCCTCTATTATGGCAACTTTGAGATTAGCGGCATGCCCTGAGGATGTACATGCTCCCCTTTTTAGAGAGCAAGATCATCATCCATGGAGACAATGTTAGCTACATTGTCAGTCTCTCCATTAATTGATCCAAAGCCTCTTGCCAAACCCGCTCTACCTCTCGAATAATTTTTCTTGACGTGCCCAGATTGTTCACATTCCAGCATACTACATTTTTATTCATGGAGTTCTTCTTTCGATATCCAGCTACCACCAGGGCTGAGTCTTCAGAAGGAACATTTCTTCCACTGCCCAGTCTTCTTTCTTCTGAAAAAAGTTTTCCGATAACTTCAAAAAGACTATCTTCTCCTTCCCATGAATCAAAATCAGTTACAAGTGTTCATATGAAGGTAGAAGAGACCAGATGAGTCTCAAAACTTGATCTTCATTATCTATACAAACTTCAATTGCCTCTAGTTCAAAGCCGTTGAGAACACTTAAATGATCTAAAATTGTAGTATCTTCCCTCATCTGCAGTGTATGAAACTGTTCCTTTAGGTACACCCGATTTGAGACACCCTTTGTTTAATACAACTCCTTGAGCTTTTCCCATAGTTCCTTTGTTGTAGATATTTTAATCACATTCGTAAGGACATTCTTAGCCAAACACAATAGTATCCCACTTGCTGCCCTCAAATCCAGATCCTCCCAATCTTCATCGCTCATACTAGATTTGTCTGTACTGATATCAGGGATTTGTCTGTCTTTCAATGCCTTGTATAATTCTGACTAAATCAAAATGTTCCTGACTTGCACTTGCTACAAGCCAAAATTGATTCTCCTATCGAATTTCTCCACCTCAAATCTAAGAGGATTCGAAGCCCTATTTCTTGACATTTTTCTTGTGCTCTTTTACCTTGATGAATTTTATCGTAGAAATGAATAGTACACTAGGAAAGTTTCCAGGAAAGAGAGGTGGGTTATAATGGACATGTCGGGAGCCAATCTCGAAACCGGATCCCAACCGGAAAAGCGAAATACAAATCGAAAATTTAACGAAAGCAAACGAAGGAAGGAAAACGGAAAGACAAAACGGAAACAAAGAGGCGTAATCATATTGGATACGAATTGAAATCGGAAAGTGAAATCAAAGTATACAAATATGAAATCGAATAAATATCAAATCTGAATGGAAACAAAAACGAACGCATCGGAGTAAATCAAATACTGAGACAAAACGAAAGCTGATTCAAATCGAATCAAAACAAAAGCGAAAGGCGAAACGAACTAAACGAATAATCGAATCGGAATCAAACAAA
>JANJEY010000236.1:27421791-27436970 GCA_024703695.1 Erythroxylum cataractarum
GAAAGAGAGGTGGGTCACAACGGACACGCTTAAATACCAAGTCTTTCCTTAGCCAAAACTTTCCTAGACATGTACTACCACACTATCACACCAAAACTCCACCGCACCAGATAAACCTTTCTCAAGAAAATATTTTCTGATGTGGAAGATCAGTCAAAACTACGACCATAGAGCATACTTAGAAGTTTCAAGAAAAAATACATCTTGGCTTTGATATCAATTGTTGAGAATTTAGACTTTCCAAAACCCACACCCAAGAATATTTGATAGACAAAAATATCAAAAAATAACAACACAAAAGAATTTACGTGGAAACTCCCAAATCGGAGAAAAATCACAGGCATCGAAAAAAAATCCACTATGTGAAAAATTCTTACAATCACACAATTTTTCTTCTCACCCAATTCCCTAATACACCAATACACCCACAAAGAAATACCCAAGACAAACTTTCCAACTCTCATGCACCTCAAAAGAGGAATTTAACTAGAGCCAAATTTGTCATACAAATCTTTGATTTGGTATTTTGATACATTAATTAAGGAGGTAACAACCTCCTTATATAGGTAAGTGCTTTGTCTCAATTGTTGTTCCAAACCAATATAGAACAATAAAAAAGCCAAACTCAACACTTTACAACGTGAAACAGGATTGAGAAGTCAAGGGAGCTGGACATAGCCAAGGAGCACCAAATTCTTGGAGGAAAGAGAGAACATATCTTGTGCTTTGCTTTTGGCATGTTATGCGTCTCAGGAAAAAACTTGTGTAGTCCTCGAAGGAGACATCTGGAATACACATTTCACCTTTGAACACCTTTTGCACTCTTCTGTGTTCAAATGAGATGCTTGATGCCATGAACTAACTCATCTCCTTATTCCATGTGACACTCCATCGATGAATTTGACCAGTTGTTTATCCTTCGAAAATTATCATATAGCGAGCTTAAGTCATTCACCTTCATAATCTATAAATATATTAACAAATTTGACTTATGTTCTCTGTCTTGGACAGTCAACATTATTTCCGTTATTTACATAGTCATACATAATATAATACAGTTTTTCACATCACGAATGCGAATTCTCCATGAGTACAACATTAAAACACTCATCAATACAGAATAACAGAAAGGGTGTAAAATTAAATGCGATTTTTTGTCCTTCAACTTGAGATGACTCGAATTGTAATCCCCTCTTCTTCTCAAGTAGACAACAATTAAAAAGCACAAAAGGAGTCGATGATAACTGATACAAGCAATCATTGTAGATAATCAATCATCAGGAGGAGAAGATCGAGGAGATTGCAATAGCACATGTGCTAGTAAATGCAGTTTCTTCTCCAGGAGTACATTCTTTGATTGTTAACCAGTGAAGTACAATAATGTTTCGAGTGATAAAATGGAAGGTGAACGCACTGAGGTTTGGGAGTTGGGACCATGTGAGAAAAGGGATCAAGAAGAGTTAAGAGATTATAATAAAAATATTGGGGAGCATGTGCTTTCAGGTATAGAAAGGACTTTTTTTTTTAATTCAGCATTAGGCCATATTTTAGAGGACTATATGTTTTTATCATCACATGTGTGCGATGCTTTTGCCTTTGGAACACTCAATGTGAGGCCCAAAGCCGAAAAAGAAGTCCTTTAATATCAACTTCCACTGTCTTGGATTCTAATTAAAGTCTTCAAACCGTGTGTTTTGGAACCCTTGACCAAAATGTCAAGATATATGACGGTCCTAGTCTCTAACATAACATGGGACCTTTAACCCCCTATTTTATGAGTCCAGATCTTCTGTTCAATTTTATGTTGTCTTATTATATTTAATAAATCTCAGTCATTTATTTATGTGGGTCTCACGTGTAGATCCTACATAAATGAATGGCTGAGATTTCATGGGACACAATAAGACATCATAAAATTAGACAGAGGATCTTGTTCCCCATTTCATAGCTTTAGAGATTGTTTGTGAGAGGGCAAGGACAAAATAGTGTCAACAAGCTGACTTTATAACTATAGAACTCAATGTTTCTGCAACTAATTGCCGCAATTAAATCATTTGTGGGAAAAATAATCACATTTCATGAAAAGTTGGAAGTGTGCAATGATCAAAAGGTTTCCATAAATGGGGCAAAGAAGCCTGTCGAAATTATCATCCTCACTTCTATTTCCAGCAGTTGTAGATAGCTAGCTTCCACTTCTTATGTTGGTGATAATTATTCATGAACAGAAGATCAACCCGTTAGTAAGAGAAGGCGGCATTTCTGCATGTAACATGGTAGAAGAGAAAAGCTACATATCTGACAGTGAAATGAATTTTCTACTTCACCATCTTGCATGTGCTTTGGTGACAATTAGGTATATGTAAATTTATGTGGGTAGAGGACAAGATAGTGTCCTATGTACATATTAGATATATGATTATCCGTTACGTTCTACTAATTCCAGGATTAGAAATCAGAGAAAAAAAATGAAATGTACACTGGATTTTGTGGAAACAGAAAGATATGCCAAAGATCCTATCCATACTTTAAAAAGTAAAATGCATCGTCAAACACGTTCTTACGAGAACTATAGAGATAAATATACCCACTTACCTATGTATATCTGTGTGTGTGTGTGTGTGTGTCCTTGGTTTTAGTCATGGCTCATCTTCGGGAAGAATAACATATTATCTGTATATAAGTTGGATAATCTAATTCAAGACAACTGTAAACAACAGATTACAAGAAAGGGTACCCCTTGGAACTTTTCTGGAGACGATCTCCGTTTTCTAGGAGGGCCAAGTTGCAGGCTTTATTAAAATCAGATCCAACATGGAATTCCGGGTTTGTACTACATGTTTCATCTAATATAGCAGTTGCGTTCTGCAAATTAATTGACCAAGACAATAAGATGACCAGGATTCAGACAAATTCATAAAAACTTCCGACGTGAAACCTCAACTGACCCATGGAATTAGAAAATAAAGTCTGAAACATGAGCTATCCATGAACTTACTTTGACCCACTGATACTTGCGTTGCCCACTTGCCCTACTCCCAGACATGTAAGAGCTGTATCTGTAAGGTTTTCAGAGGTTGATGATCAATGCCCATCGACAACAGATTATCATAGAATGAACCATCATGTGTATAGAGCAGATCGTAAGGAGCTACCACAGGAGGGATCCAAAGGGATAGCATGATCCAGAGAAAGGGTTTGAAAGAGAGAAAAATAAAGGATCAATGCGATCCCTTTGGATGCTTCCTGGAGTTGCAGTAGAAAGCAAAGCAAGCAATAGACTGATCAACTAAATCCACCATGTCCATAAGCTACCAAAGGAAGAATCCAAAGGGATAGCATGATCCAAAAGGTTTGGGAGCTACTTGGGACTCAGGATCAATGCGATCCCTTTGGATGCTTCCTCTTGGTTGCAATAATATTAAGTGGAAACTTAACCAGTTATACAATACCTCCTTGAAACTCCCTCTCTCTTACCTTGCAGAAACACAACACTCTCTATCCGCCTCGTTGTAATGAGGGGAAGTGGCTCTACTGAGCCTTGAATATAAAAGAGACTTAAGAGCTCTAAGGACTGAAAATTTCTTTTCTAACTTTTTGCCTTCATTTGACTATTGTTTGTAACCCTTACCCCATAAGATTTAGCAAATCATATAACAACTGTTTTTTTTTTTTTTTTTTAAATTTTGTAGACCCCAGTCTATAACAAAGCAGACACATGGAGAAGGTCTTGCCAGTGATGGTCAGCCACATCCTATGACAGAAACATATACACTTCCCTACAAGTTGGGTGGGAAAATATTTACTGATTATTTTTGTTGTTTGCTTATTTTCATGAAGGCCTGGTGATCCTTTCTTCTCTACCAACCTCTCTTTTATAAATTCTAATGCTTATTTCACAAGCAAATGCTTTGTCAATTACCATCTTCGTTAACATTTTTTTAGTATCTAAAGCCTGTGGTCTTTTTTTTTAATAATGACGAAAATCTTATTTACTATTTTATAATTAAATGCATTTTTTATAAAATTTTAAATTTACATAATAATTTATAAATTACATATTTTGAATAGTTATTATTTGATGAGTCGATAACTCAAAATTAAATCTCGAGTTTGATTTTAACATATTTTTATTACGAGTTAATCATTTTTTCAAAAATTTTAAAACAATTTACATCTTTTAATCATAATTCAAATATAAAATTTTAAATTAATAAATTTATAACTATCGTATATTATCAATTGAAACATTTTTTTATTGACTCTTCGATCCTATTATATTTGCATAGGTCCATAACTGATTGACCCCTAAATGTTTTTAATTGATCTCTAGCGATAGAACTTAAAGCATAGAGGCTCATTCCGGAGTGGTCAAAGATCCTCAAAATCTTGTGACTCCGTGTTACTTGGTCTGCCTAATTCAATAATTACTTCATAGGTCCATTATTTTGTTTTTTCAAGTTAAATGCAACTGTTTGTTATGTTAAATCACATATATTCTTAATCTTGATGCAAAATTAAACTTGACTGACATATGTTTAACAATAAGAACTAACTTTATTATCCAATGGATCTCTGCATCATTTAATAGCAATATGAAATACGTATATCTCTTTTTTTTTTTAATCACACGTTATAAGAATGAGACTAGACTACTTGATTCGTATTTCAATTAATTTTAAAAAATAACTTTCTGGAATATATGTATTTAGAATAATAACACAAACATGTCACTAGCTCATAACTAGTTATGGTCTAATTCTTTCTATAAAAAGAAATATAGATCTAATTTAAATTTTATATTAATATAAGCTTTAATATAAAGTGATTAATAAAATTTAAAGACTATAAGCTTAATAGTTGAGGAATTAACACAAAAACCACATTAAATTGAAAAACTAAAAATATTTTATACCAAAAGTTTCGAAATGTGTGGGTGTAAATCTCCTTTAAAGAGCAACCTCTTCAAGTCTTTAAAATCACATTTAACGAGTGTAACTAAATGAATCAAAAATTAGAAAATTCGGTATTTTCACTTCTTCCATAGTAGCGAGGCTCAAATGGAGAACCAAATGCCCCAAAATCAATTTGGATTAGTGGAAAGTTAGTAATTAATTAAAGTCATTTGGGGGAAAAAAAACAAAAGTAGAACGTGCCATAATTCCTACACTTGATTACGTTTGTTAATCCCACGGCATATTTCATTCAGCACATAATGAGGAAACTTATTATATATTTATAAAAATTAAAAAAAAAAAAGAGAGAGACAGAGAAAGAACAAGTCAACGCATGGACAAGCACTTGCAATAGAGCTTCCTATATGATGACTGTAATTATGCGTTGAGAACCCCAATAAATCCGTAAGCCATAGGAGACGATTCAAAACAAGGTGTATAGTTGCCCCCAAAAAAAAGTGTACGATGTGTCACTATTTAAGGACATTCTTATTTGCGTCTCCATAATTTGTTTAATTATGAAATTTTCCTGACATGACATGCCTAGTGGATCACACAATCGACATTCCACTGGGTTACTCAGTTTGGAAAATTCACCCATTGCTTATTAAAGGTTTTTACTGCGTTTGAAACAAATGACTTTAAAGTGACATATTTTGAATAGCTTAACAAATTAATTTAAAGCTGTCCATCTTATTAAAAACCATTCCAATCTTATATTTTATTCGAAATTAAACTGATTAATTTCTAATTTAATGGTTCTAATTACTGTTAAAGAATGTGTTTGAAACAAATGCAAATTTCAACATTCTGAGGGTCTTTATCTGTCATTTCTTGAATGTTATTTATATAATTAAAAGATATAGGGATATAGATATGTTACGTTACACTTGGCCTGTTGTTTGTTGTGATTAGTTGAAATCCAGGTTTTATTTTGGGACGAACCCTTTGTTAATTAACTTTGGCAGTGTTCTATAATTTCTCTAATCATCTACCCTTCACTACACCTTCTTCTTTCAGTTTCCATTTTCCTATGAGCTTTATGACTAACAAGTGAAAGAAGATGGATAATAGCTAGTTGATAATGATGCCATTCTTCTTTCTGTTCATAGCCCAACACTTGAGTCTGAAAGTTGAAAAACCATGCGAGTGCTTGGCAACAACTGCATGGCCATGCCAAGGAGTCATGCCAGCCACTAGATGCAAAGCCTATCTCTGAAGTTATCTAATATCGAACCCTTTAGATTATGATGTGTGGTGCTAGATCTTGTCCACACTAGTGAAGCATATATGGACCGCAAGCATCGTACAGGAGCTTTATATGGTGCTGCAGAGACCCTACCACCACCATATTTACACTCTTCCCTCATATAGTGGAGTAATTGTGGTTGGCTGATACCGTCTGTTGTTATGTATCAGTGATTTGAAAGTAAAGTTTTTGGTTTGTATCCATCACAAAGTCTGCACCTCTGAGAATACATGTCTCTTGTTTGCAAGACATGAATTTTATATCCACCCAGTTCTTGTTACCCATCAGGTAGAGCATAAGGACCTTGAATGAATCCTTCCCTATTTCTGTAATCTTCTCAGTTCTAACACACATGGGATTCAACTTCCAGACACAGTTCATCTGGTGTTTGGATTCAGTGTAGGAATAGACGCCTCATATAAAAGTGGGTTCAAAGTAACAACGTTATTGGGTCACCAATTGTTTCAGACTTTCCATGATATCTTTGTGAGGGCATCACATGTAGACTCTGGTGAATTTGGTTGTGTGCCTATAATAAGTTGCAATTTTCTCTTGCAATAAAGCTGCCATCCCCATTTTTAAAGCTTTTGTCTTTTAGCTTTTGCATCATTTGAAATTATCGTTTAGTGGTCCTGCATTGGTTACATAAACTCTATAACTATATGTCTTCAATGGGATGCCTCATGCCTTGGACCACATAGCGCCTGGCATCACCCTTTTTTAGGTGAATTACATGTTAATGCTCTGCCTCATTTCTTAAATCAAGACTTGGGTAGAAAGTCTAGATAATCATATATTCGTATGTGTGGGTGTATATATATATATATATATATATATGACTTAAATTTATTTAAGAATATATAAGGTATAAGTAGATCATGACACCATCAGATATATTCTTTAGTTATATTTTATTTATTTATTTATATGTTTATTGTAATTTTATTTACATAATTATTTAGCGTGTCAGTTTTACTTATTTATTTTTTAACTTATATCATTATTTTCTTGTCACATCTGAAGGTGGATTTACTGAAAACAGTCTCTTTATTATGTAAGAGTAAAGTTACGTACTATCAGAACTCTCCCGATTCTGTTTTATTGCAAAAATTCAGATTGAATGTGACGATGGTGATGATAATATATATATATATAACGTGTGTGTGTATATATATATATATATATGTATTCCTCTATATATGTACACATTGTATATTTCCAATTCCCGTCACTGTCGAAATCCATGTCAGTAGCCTTGGACTACTCAACTTTTAAACCTGCAAGCGTTTCATTTGTTTCCTTTTCCCACAGACACTCGTAAGTTGAAAGTTGGTACAGAGCGAAAGTTGTTTGATTCATGAGGCCTGCACGCTAGCAGCGACGACTAACATTCAACTTTCAGAAATTAATTAGTCCCTTATAATCTTGCGCTGTTGTATTGACTGAATTATTAGTGTAAACGGTAAATGCTAAAGATTGGGAACTCGTGAATTTGTATGTTGGCATCTGAAAACAGTCGGGTCAAGGTTTAACATCTGATACAAGAAAACCAAAAACCCTGGTAGATCTATTGTTATTCCACCAGTCCGTATAAGGATATAAGTCACATGGTTTCAATAAGGAGGGTCTCAGTAAAGGACAAACCCAGTAAGTACCAAGGACGTATTCTCAACCCCACGGCTCATACCTTAGTCCTACCTTGTTTGAAATGGTTAAGCAGATTGCAAAACATCCAGATGACTGCAAGGAGTGGGTCAGGCAGTGCCTCTACTCTCCATTCAAGTAATAGAACTTTGGTTTATCGATGAAATAACCAGAAACGAACAAAAGAGACTTGAGAATTTAACTATCGAGATCAAATTTAACTTCATTGAATGAAAATGTGTAGGAAAGATCAGGATGTTCAATAAATATGGTTCTAATCCTGTGGCTACTTGGTCATGCATTGGCTTTTTTCTTTGTTTAACACTAATGATATGCACGAAGGATCGCAATTGGCAATAGAAACAAAAATTGTAATCACATATTTATCTATTGCGTTAAATGATCATATTTATAATAAAAACAGGTAGAATAAATACTTTAAAAATAACGATTATTTGATACGGAACTTCGAAAATATCAAATTTCTATACGCTTTACATTAAAAAATATGCCTCATTTTCAACACTTGATATATCTATGAGGTTAATTTGAAAAACTTTTTTTCAAATATCTATTTTTTCTTGTCTACGATTTTATTCACGTGTACAATAACGAAAACAAAATCAATGTTTTCTCTTACTGTTTCTAAAACACACACTCTTCTCTACGTTGTTTTCTTATCCTCGTCCACTTTTCAAAACAGAAACTGAAAGCTATGAGAGTTACTCTTCTCTGCGTAAGTTTTTTCTCTCTTTTCACTTTACTTTTTTTCATACAATAAATAATAACCAACAACGTAACCATCTCATTTATCCTATTAACGTTTCTTTGCAACGTTTCGTTTCATTTTTAATTAATAATTGTTATTATTCATAAATGAAATAAAATTATTTTATTTTATTTTATTTTAATAATACTATTATTTATAAATGAAATAACTATTTTATTTTATTCATTTATTTTATGCAAGAAAATTTTTAATATTAATTATATTTTCTGTGTTAACAAAAAATATAATAATATGCCATATAGATTATTTAATAAATTATCTCATAATAAATTAAATAATCATTAACGGGAAATATTACACTCATAAGTGTGTGATCAAATAATTTCATCACTAAACCGGTAGTAATTAATTAAATTAATTACTAATTAAAGTTGGCGTCTAGCAACATTCCTCAACGACCGGATAGTATGAAGTAATAACTTTACAAAGATAAAACTTGATTAAGGATAATATATAATTACATTCCGTCATTACAACTCCGGATTATCCTAAGGTATGATTTAACTGTCAAACTTTATTAGATAACCAACTATATTACATGTCGATCATTAATGATTGATGAATGACTTAGAAAATTTCTTTTTTTCACTCATTCAATCGCCCTGGTCAAGGTCTTGAAACAATCATTAAGATCAATGACAACATAGAGTTTAAATTCATTACCTAGAGTTGATGGATCCCATCTTGACTCACCACTAATCAGATAGGTACTTAATTATATTCAATGATCATTCAATTAGCATCTTTATACACTAGGTGTCTGACATCAAAATATAATAAATGACCTATTGATTACTATGATGATCTCATGTCAAACGAAAAATATACATTTACATCCTTATAAGAGTACCTTACTTGACAGTTCATAGGTAATATTAACCATTAGGAATTTTAAGTTTGTTCAGTTCAATAATCATATCTCTATATGCATCATCTATAAATGTAACTTAGTAAATGAGATCTACTAACATATATCCAATAGATACTATTATATATTTATTGATCTAACCGGATCATTAAAGTCTTTATTTGATGATCCTATGATCAAAAATATTTTATATTAAATCATAAAGACTTGACTCGCATTATCATAATTTCCTTTATGATGACAAATGTATAAATTTAATTAAAAACTTATCATATTAGAATAAAAACAATGAATATAATATGATAAAATATTTATCAAGTTATTATATAAAATTAATAATCACAAAACTAAAGTATTCAATCTATTACATATCCATTAGATCATGGACGTAATTTCATCAATGCATATATAAATAAAGTTGAGTTACTTCTACCGCTGTATACGCAAGAAACTCAGCTTTACGTACGTAGAGTTGGGGTGATGAAAAGGCTCGAGTATGATAAAACATCCAAGTTTTGATAATCGGCTTGGTGTGGCAATTCGGGCTCAAGTTTTGAAGTCTAAAGGAGGTTAATTGAACAGGACCAGGTGGAGACTTGTTTTCATTTTTCAAGACCGTTGCTTATGGCAGAGGCTGACGTGACTGCCACTGAATGCTAAGTTGCATACTCTTTCCTACAAATTTGAAGACTACTAGGGACTCTTTAATCTTTGAGACATTCCATATCTTGAAGGACCGTTCTCATTTATCGGGCCTTACCAAACTCGCTTTTTGTATACATGTTTTTTTTTCCCCCGACTCTTTTCCTACGAACGAAGATGTGCAGTACTGAACCTTAAGGTGTCATAAACAATCTTCAAGCCACCACCAGCTTTCAGGAACTGCTCTCGTGCTTTCACTTTACCAAACGATTGTGCAAATCCGAGTCATGTCAATACTCAACCGTCAACTAGACTTACGCTTAGCCACAAATTCCCAACCTCCATTTGGACGCCAGAAACTCATTGGCGGGCCATTTGTGTCCACTCCTAAAAGGTGATAACTGGCCCTTTAATGCGAGGTTCTGAGTGGGCCTTTGGACAGGAACTTTGGTCCATGCACTTTGCTTGGTCGGAAAACATGCAAATTTCCTTTGGATGTCCTCATCGTCTTTGCTTTTGGATCTCCTCCCATCTTATTCTTGAGAAAAATCTCATGTTCCTTCCAGCCACAACAAGCAAAAAAGATCACGGAAAGATTAAAGGAGGATTCTCTTACCATGAATAGCACCATTAGGCCATGCAAATCTTCCATTAACTTCAAGAAATCAGTTAAAGTGGACCACATAAGCATATGGAACATGAAAGGGTTACAAATCAGAAGTAAAGACGATGCAAGGCTTTTGACTAATTCATTCTCTCCTTTCATTCTTGTCTGGGCATTTAAGCCAATTCCGATAAGTTAGATGGAGACAATGGGGAGGGAAAAGTTTTGGAATATATTTCAAGCTTTTTGTACGGAAACGAAATTAGCCAATGGAAGTTTGACACCTCAGAAACAAGGCTTTATTAAAGCGAACCAAGTTCCCGGAATCATTTCCTATCGATGGTACCCTTCATTCCCTTTAAAAAAGAAATAGCTTTTTGTGAATATGGTTCGACAAATTACATCATGAATATTAAGTTGCCAAATGCGAACCCTGCCATGTTCTTCGTGCCCTCGCCATTTCACGAAGCCTCACTGTGTACGAAACGGGCTCTTTTTTTTTAAGACTTTCTTCCAAGAACTCGAAATGTGCGGGCCGGTCTAAACCCAGTTAATCTAGGCCTAGCTCAAAATACGTATATCCTATTCGAATTCGATGTTGAAATGTGTTAATTCCCTGATCAACTAAACTTTTGTTTGGTTGAAATTATATCAGTAGAAGTTTTTTTATAGTTCTTTTTTTAGAATAATTTTTCTAAAAATCAGTTGATTATTTGTCAAAGAACTTCAGATAGTAGATTATTTAGCAATATAAAAATTAAAAATATTTGTAATTTTAAGTATATTTTATTTTGTAATAAAAGAATTGCAATAAATTAGAAAAGATAAGTTTACAAGATAAACGTGAAGATGATTATGAGTACCGTTAGAATTATGTGCAAAATATGTGGGCAAAAGGACCTAAAAATATGCTCATTAATTGATCTGAAAAATTTACTCGAAAAAATTATTTAAGAGGCTTTTTTGAGAAGCTTTAAATTTAAGTTTACTAAAAAATTATATTTTGATTGCTAAAGAAGTCATATTTATAAAAGAAATACTTTTTTATTTTACAATTAAATACTCATTTCTCTTAAAAAATATTTTGTGATGAAGAAAAATACTTATTAATCTTCCAAAAGTCTATCCAAACAGACAATAAAGGTGTCCTTGTTTGATGGATATGAAAAAAGAGAATGGCAATGGAATGAAATATTCAGTTTGGTAAGGGACTATGATTATAGAGTCATTATTTTGGTTACCCATTTTTAGGTAATATCTCATTCCTCTCCTAATCTAGAGGAATGGGTATCATTATTATATAAGGGTGTGCTTGTTACAATTAATTAAAATATAATTATTAATTAATTAAAATATTAAAATTAATTAATTAATTACAATATTATTAATTAAAATATTATTAATAATTAATCAACTACAATATAATTAATTAAAATATAATCCATTCATTAATTAAAATATTGTAATTAATTAATTACAATATAATTAATTAAAATATAATTAATTAATTAATTAATTACAATATAAGTAATTAAAATATAATTATTCATTAATTAAAATATTATTAATTAGTTACAATATAATTCATTCATTAATTAATAATTATATTGTAATTAATTAATTACAATAAAATTAATTAAAATATAATAAATTTTTATTTCTTTTAGTATTTTTGCAAACCAACCACTATCAATAATAATAGTAATCATTCTTTTCTTTTAACCAATCATCATAATTATAGTGATAATATCAATTCTCATTCCTTACTAATTCATCCTCATTTCTATTACTATTCTCCTGTACGAAACAACCGCCTCCTAAGTCTTAGGGGCTATTTGGTTTCATTTTTTTCTTTAGTTTTTAGTTGTCATTTAAAAAAAAAAAGAAACAATCCATTAAAACTTGTTTGGTCGAGGATATTGCCATTTTTCATTTTCAAAAACAAGAAAACCGCAACGACTTTGCGAAAATAAAAAAATAACGTTTTCGTGTATTTTTAAAACAGGTTTTCATATTTCACATAACTAGTTTCCCTGTGCCACCGACTATATAATCTTCTGCGTCTTTAGCCTCTTCCACTGTTAAAAGGTCTTGCATATAGAAATCAACGAAACTATCATCTTCATCGTCTTCTCAATCTCTGCGTCTTCTGCTATCTTTTGTAGCTCATCACATCATGTAATTTTCAGGTTTGTTTTCGTATGTGGTTATTTGTGTTTTCTAACCCGTTGCTCAACAAATATTACTATTATTTGTATTGAAACATACACACGTCCATCACCTTCTCTTCTTCGTATTTACGCAAGAAAACACACATCCATCCCCTAGCTTCTTTCTATTTACTACATAACTTATAAATGTAACAGTAGTGTAGAGAATTATGCTAGTTAAACCGAAATGGGTATTAGTTATGGATAAGTTTTGGCAACCATTGTTGTTTATGGGTCTTAGAGGCTGTAGGCTGTAGGTTTCTTCAGCTTTCTGTGTTTGCAGTGTCTTGGAATTGAAAATGCAGCTACTTTGTTTTGGCTTGATCTCTTTTGGGTATTCGTCGTTAGTGGTTGGGATTTGAAAACAGACAATAGTCTTCGAAATTTAAATTAGTGAGTTTGAGGTAGAGAAGCTACTTGGTTTAATCGACTGATGTGAAGTATCAGCTTATGTTGAATATGCCTCTTCATTCTTACCTACATTGGAAAAAGTACTTGTCATTGACTACAAGCCCACTATTGCTCGCCTTTAAAAACAAGATGTGTACTTCCATTCCTCTGCTTGTTGTTATCCTTTGAGTACACAAATCATATTTTTTCTTTCTTGTAACTCTTCACGGTGAGTTGATCTTCTTCTTGGAACATCCTCTACCGTAGTTGTTCATGTAGCTTGCCACTTCCTTCTCACGTGGTTTGTCCGTGGAAGTGACACTTGTGCAAGTCGGATAAGCGCACTGAAGTGTGCAGAGGATATGGTCACTAGTTTTTTGAACACCGAAGCTATCTAGGAGAGAATTGGAGTTGAAGATACAATTTTTCAAAAACTTAAAAGCATATGAAACAACAGATTTGGAAGATGAAATGGCACATAGAATTATAAAATTTTTGTAACAGTCACTGAAAGACTCTGCGATAGCCTGCCCCGTTAACAACCCCATCACCACCACACCAACCACCATTGGAGCTCTCACTCTTTCTCCTTCCATTTTCTTATCTTGTGACGTTTTTTATTAAATGGAAAGCACTGGATTCATCTTTCAAGTAAAAAATGATCATGCATTAAATGCAACTGTTGAAACATTAAATGCATTTATGTGCCTTTCATGCAAGCCTTCACATGTATTCATACATTAAATACAACTGTTGAGACATTAAATGCATTTATATGCCTTGCATGTAAGTCTTTACGTGTATTCCTATTTTTACAGTTGTCACATGACTTTATTGTTTTGATGTAATATGTTGGGACCCGATCTCGGAACCGGATCCCAACCAAAAAACAGAAACGAAAGTGACCGAAACCAAAAGCGAATTCAAATAAGATAACTCGAATCCGAAGGCGTATCAAAAAACAAAATGCGGAAACAAAAATACAAAGCGGATCAAAAGGTGAAATACGAATCGAATCAGAAACATAATACGAAAGAATCAAAAGCGAAGTGATCATGAATCGAATTATCGAATTGGCTCGAAAACAAAACAACTAAAATGGAAAGAAACTGAAGGAATGCGAATTCTTAACGCCAAAGAACGGACGAATGCGCATCGAATACAAATCGAATCGAAAGGCAAAGAAATCGAAAAAGAAAGTATCGAATCAACAAGAATCGATAACAAAACGGGAACATATCGAAAACGAATCGAAACAGAAACATAAGACGAATGAATCAAAACAAAGCAAATTTGCTCGGAATCGCATGCTAAAGGCATATGGATAACGAATCGAATTCTTGATAGGAATGAAAGCAAAACGAAACAAATTAAATATAGAGACAAACGAAAACGAATCCGACATCCGAAAACAATATTCGTTAGAAAAACAAACGTCGCATTGGATACCTTAGACTAAACTATCCGAAATCGGTCTAACATTTTTTTCTTCTTTCTTAGTCTTATTCCTTTCTTTTTCATTATTCAATCTCATTCAAAAACATCTCAATTCATAGTAATCTTCTTAACAATCATACAAATCCCATAATCCATCTTTTAGATATCTAATTCTTATTTTTCTTCTTTTTCAACACATTATCTAACAAAATTTCGCCACCATAACGGCTGCATTTTATAAAACCCAAAACCTGCAAATGGTACATAAACACTTCTATAATTTCCAAACAAAACTCATAATCATCGGACTCTCTCTTCCGGAATCCAAAACACCAGCAAACACAAATCTATACCTAACACTTCCATAATTCTCAATCATAATCAGAAATCAAC
>JANJEY010000236.1:27505978-27517189 GCA_024703695.1 Erythroxylum cataractarum
AGAACCGGACTGGAGAATAGGCCAATGCTCGGTTGAATAAGGCTGGATGTCAACATATTTGCAACCTGCTGCTCAATTTCATCTTTTTGGAGATGACCGTAACGATAAGGTCAAACACTAACTGTAGAAACACCTGGCTCCAAAGGAATACTATGTTAAATCTCACGACGAGGAGGTAACGTCGGAGAATCAGAAAAAATGGCAACATATTTTTGTAACAACACTGATAAATCCGAAGGATAAGAATGTTCCATAGCACCGAGACTGAGTTGATTGTAAGAAGGATCATGAGGCCAGCACACCACTCCAAAATCAACACTGCGCGATTTAGATAGAGAACGAAAGGAAGCCGGGGTGGTCATTAGAGAAGGATAGCCCAAAAGTTCCACCATAGCCCCACCATGAGAAAAAACCATCGACATACGAGACCAATTGACTTGGACGTCGCCCAAAGTTGCAAGCCAAGAAATGCCCAAAATAAGATCAACACAACCCAGTGGAAATAAATAACAATCAACGAGATACTTAAGTGACCCAAGTAGTAACGGAACATTCTGACAAAGGCCGTGAGTGTAGCGAAATTGGCCATCTCGCAACTTGACACTCGTTCGAACAGTAGGAGAAATAGACAAGCCCAGCTTATCAACAATTTGTTTAGCCATAAAGCAATGACTGGCACCACTATCAATCATCACAATCACGTCCACTCCAGAAATTGTCCCACGTACCTTCATAGTACGACTACAAGATGGAGAATCCATAGTAAAACAAGGAAGTTCTAGCTGCATCGCCTGCGGAGTGTCCAACCAAATGTTCGGGGGCGAAGATTCTAACGAAGGACTTGCCTCACCCTGCGGGTTTAGAACGGGTTCATCTTCAAATTCACTTAAAATAATCGTTTGCACAGACTTGTCCTGACATCGATGAAGAGGGTGAAATGGTTGCTGGCAGCGAAAACAAAGACCTCGGGCGCGAAGATCTTGATACTCTTTTTGAGAGTAGCGGCGAATCCCACGGGTTGTAGGTGGCGGTTGGTGATGTTGAGAACAAAGAGTGGAAGATTGTGGAAAGACAGAAGGAGTGGGTTTGGCTAGTTGGCCAGATGGACCTCTAGGGATTATCTTAAGGCCAACAGGCTGAACCAGAGGTGACAGAGGAGAAGAAATGCCCGCTACAGTACCTGCCTTAGGACCCAAACTAAAAGATTCCTGGCGAGGAGCGGACCGAGGCAAGGAGACAGCCTCTGTCTCGAGTTCCACCTCGCGGGCTAAGTTCATCATTCGATAGAGATCCGTGACCTCGTGAGAACGAATGCGAGCCCGAATATCATGACGAAGTCCATTGAGGAATTGACCAGTAAACGCAGCCTCGGGCCACTTAGTCACTTGAGCAGAGCACGTGACGAATTCCTTAATATAATCATCCATAGTACCGGTCTGTTTAACCGCAGCCAAGACCTCGTAAGGATTAAAAGCCAGGGCGCTGCCAAAACGAGCGAGGACTTCCCGGCGCACATACGCCCAGGTGAGCAGAGGACGACGCTCATTAAGCCAGGTCATCCAATGTAAAGCATGTGCTTCCATGCAAATGAGAGCAAGAGTCACCTTAAGATCATCTGGAGTGCGCTAGATTTGAAAATACTGCTCCACACGATGAACCTAGCTGAGTGGGTCATGCCCATGAAAATTGGGAAGTTCAATCTTCTTAGCTGCGATCTGAATGTCGTCTAAGGCAATCACTCTAGACATTGGTTTGGCAGCAATGGGAGTACTGGAGGACACGCCATCCGCCGCCTCACTGGAAGTATCAATGGAAAGCACCTCTGGCGACTTACCTTTTAAGGCCGTTGCTAACATTGTTTTAATATCATCGAGTTGCTGTTGGGTGTGAGTCACTGAGGACCCAAGTTGCTCAAAACGCTGCTTAAGAGACTGCAGACTCCTCTCCACTGTATCCAGCCGAGACTCAGAACGAGTAGTAGTCATGGCTAGGCAAACACGCTCACCGCACCAATTTGGTAGAGTTAGGAGAATTAAGAAAAAGAGACAATACAATTCCAATAATAAAAATGTGAATCTTTATTGATGTATATGAAAAATGGAAGTTCTAACAGAGTATCTGTAGATTATACAGCTGAACGAACACAATCGAATAGACCAGAGGCTTAGGAATTGCTTCCTCCCAGTTAACAGCCGACAATTATTCCAATACTACCGATACCCCTTTTCCTTACCCATACTCTATATTTATAGTTTGTTATAGTTTGTTTTGCGTATTCGCATCTGTCGGAGTTAGTTATTCTCCATTGTGGCTTTATTCTTTCTTCTGCTATAAACTCGTATTGCATTAGCAGGCTGGCCCACTGTGCCATCTATAACCGAGGATGGGCCTCCCTTATTAGAACTCCATGGCTTGTTTTGTGACTCCCTCCTACACTACTTGCATTCATTTGATGAGGTCCAAAGTGGTCAATCCACAGTCGAGAAATGATTCAAAATTTAGTAACTCTACTGACTGTTCTCTGAGTGAATCATAAGCGCACACTGTTGGGTTCTTTTGCATCGTGCGCTATGTTAATATCAACAATCTCTTTTTTATTGAATTAGTTCATTATTTTATGAAAGCGTAGAACACATATGTTCGTCTTTCCACTAAAATCTCTTTAGAAACTCTAATTCTTATTTGAAATTCCCCAGAAGTCCCTTTTGTTTAGTTTTTCTGTTAAATGTCATGACTCATGATCGAGGACATACATATCCAATTTTCTTTAAACGGACAACCGGGAGTTAGCAACCAATATTGATGGTTTGTAACAAACGAATTATTTTAATTGATTATTTATTAAATTTTTTCCTTTTAAAATTTGGATATTGATAGATTCACGTATCTAAAAGTTCATTTCAGACGATTGAATCTTTTCATGCCGTTTCTTTTAAGAATTAAAAAGATTTGTGTCAAAATAACAGATGTCAAAAAGAGCAATAGACCTTAGACACGTAATGGTATACGAATTATAAAGTAAAATAAAATTTGATTTATCTTATTTATTAATATGACTGTACGATAAATAAAAATTTAATTTATTATTATATTATATTAATGAATTAAAACATTCATAAATAGTAATAAACTTAATATTTACATATTAATTGTTATGTATTTATATAAAAATTAATAGTATATGAATATATGTTAATCAATAAAATTGAAAAAAATTCAAACTATCATAAATACTCAACAATAACATCAAGTTCAACTGGTCAATGAAACAGAAAAATGTTCCTCAACATTGACAACAAGTCTAGTGGATTGATAAGATAAAAAAAATTAAGGTAATAACATTGAGTCTAACAAACTACTAAGATATTAAAAAAAAACTAATCAAAAGTACGTCTAATATCAACATGCTAATATGATTTAAAAAAAACTCTATAGGATAATACAACAAAAAAAAAGAATCAATAACATCAATATATTATTAATGTTTTATAAAATATGAGAAATTAATCATCTTAATTATTAATTATTAATAGTATATTTTAAATATGATTATATTTTAATATAAGTAGTCATATGTAAATATAATAAATTAATGAATACTAAGAATTTTCACAATTTTATTTATTAATAGTTAAAAATTAATCATGTTAATTATTATTTATTTATGGGTTAATTACTAAAAAAGCTCAAACTTTTATCAAATTTTCAATTATAATTTGACCTTTAAAAAATAGGAATAAAATACACAAACTTTCATTATTTTTCAACTATAACCCGATGTTAGTCTCACCGTTATTTATGTTGATGTGACATTATCACGTGTCAACGGAACCCCCTAATCAGACACGTCAATGTCATTAAAAAGAGATTATTTGATTAGTGAAGCGATGTTGTTTTATAGTGAAATTAAAATGACGTCACTTGAATTTTGGAGAAAGCTTCCACGTCACTAGCAGCTGCTGATTTGCCAGTGGCATTAATAAACCCCATAAACAGGCGCAGAGGAAGCGATGTGATGTTTGAAAAATTGGAAAGTGAATTTGGCATTGTGTGTGCGGCATGGAGATGCTCATTGATGTCAGTTGTTTTTGTCTGATTTCTGATTATCTGTGATTGAGTTTTCTCTATGTTGGTTGGATTTTTGGTTGTTTTCTGCATTGCGAACAAAGCCACAGAGACTTCGATTCATGTCACCTTATAGTGCCACTAGATGGCATCTGTAGTTCTCATACATACAGAGTTACCGTAAGCAAGTTCACACCATCTAGTGCAAGTCGTAGGCTTCTTTTGCTTATTTCATGTTGTTTTGTTCAATAACCAATCTTGTTTTTATTCCATGTAAGAACCTTTAGAGTTGGAATCCAATGAGATTTAAAAATTCTCAATTAATAATCTCTTAATATTGGCTCCATCTCTATAATGTGACCCTCCTCCTTATTGCTCAAATTCACAATCCAGAAATGAAACAAAAACAAGACCAACACCCATTCGATTTCTCTACATTCTGGGTTTAGGTTATTCAGAAAGCAAAACTCAATAACCAACCATAAGCATACAATTATTCCATATTGAGTTTTTAGGACTTATAGGTTTTTAATTTTCAGGGTTTAAAACTTTGTGAAATTTCTAGAAGATATTCTAGATTTAGGGATTTAGGGTGTGAGAGTGATGAAGAAACTTTCTCCAAAATCTAAATGACATCATTTCAATTTCACTATGAAATGACGTCGTTTCACTAATCAAACAACCTCCTCTTAATGACATTGACGTGTCTAATTAGTGGGGGTCCATTGACACGTGCTAGTATCATGTCAACGTAGATAACGGTGAGGCTAACATCAGGTTAGAATTAAAATAAATTGAAAGTTTGTACATTTTATTGCTATCTTTAAAATTCAGGTTATAATTGAAAAATTGAAGAAAGTTTGGGTTTTTTTTTAATAGTAATTAACCATTTATTTATAAAATTATAAATAAAAATAAAATTTTCATCATCTTATTTATTTGTATTATTTCATAATAAATATGAATTTAATGAAAATCTTAATTTATTATCATATTAAATTAATAAATATGTTATTAATTACTCATAAAATATGATTAATTAATACAATTAATCAATATAATGAAATAACATTACATGTTAAATTTAGTACACTTTTACATAAATAATATGTAAATAATATTAAATTAATTTTTTTGATATATATCACTCATATAGTTTGCTAACTTCAAATAATTTTATTGATGTGGTTGTCCATGTGGTGAAAGTTTATCGCTTTTGTTCTTTGTCATAATATTTAACAGAAAATACTTTAATGTCATGATTAAGTGCAAAATTCATGAGAAGTAACTATAATGTCATGATATTTCTTGACTATCAATTATTGTCTTTAAGAGTGATTAATTATGAATTTTAAAGCACTACAATAAGAACATTTTTCAAGTGTAAACGCTACAAGAAAAATTGGTTTTCGTGATGGAAACTACAAACATAAAATAAAGTTTTTCTATCAGCAAACCAATTCGGTGATGAAAATTACCGATGGAGCAACTCGTCAAAGAAGCGGCTGTAGCTAAAATGTAGCGATAGATATTACTACTCAGTTGATAAATTTGCAACGAAACATTTCAAATCTGTTGCAAAATTTAGAGACGGAATTTTGGAATTCCGTCACTAAAGTTGGCAACAAAATACTATAATTTCGTCAATAAGTTTAACAACGAACAAAGTTTTGCAAATTGGTCGGAATATTTAGCGACTGAAAGTTTTTTGTCCATTGGTAAATTATTAGCTACTAAATTTACCTATAGAATTGTCAATTTGTCGGTAATGTTAGTAACAGACAAAGTTTTGCAAATCCGTTAGAATATTTAGGGACCGAAAATGTCGAAATAAGATATTTAGTTGATAACCAACGGAAATAGTCATTCTTTCGGTAAATGTACCTAATATGCTTTATCATTTCCTTAGTAAGTTGATTGATAATATAAAGTAAAAATTATCCTCATTGATAATAAAAATTATTATCTATAACAATAAGTATCTTGAAAATAATTGTAAACTAAGAATTTATACAAAAATGACTTTAGAATAACAAAACATCTACATTTACTTATACATCTAAGCTATGTAGTTGGTGAAGGCAGATGCTCTGACTGCTGAGATGAGATGCTACCCCTCCCCTTCAACTTATCCACCTTATTGTAGAGCTGAGCTATGTAATCCATCAATCGCTCTATGTGCTCTCAAACTTAATAACTCTCTAATCATTGGATGCGGACTGCATACTAAATGCAACCATACTAGATATGAAGAATTGTGAATAGCATGTATTTGCAAATGTACCTAAAACAAAGATCCTTTAACGGTGGTCTCTATCACTTATTATATCAAGATATGTCTAAATCTCATCAATAGTTTCAGAGTACTAAGACTGTCGTTGAATGCTTTCTTGTATTTGATTCTATCATTATAATTGTTTATGTTAATAAATGATAATTTTTAAGAATTAATATTAAAATATAAAATTTGCATACATTAAGTTCTTTGCATCAAGTGTTGATGAAGGTCACACCATCATGCTTCTTAATGTGGGTGTGTAAAAAGAGCTGACGTAGTGTAGGCTTCCTGCTCATAGAGTTTTCCAGCATCAGAATAAAGTGTTATAAGTAAATTACAATTTACACAAATTTTGAAAAAGATTCCTCTATTTTTATGATATTAACCCCTATTGAACAAAAATATTTACTCAACAACACAGTCATTAATGACACTAGACATTTATAAGATTATCATGCTCAATAATACACATATATTTTCATTCTAAATTTCACACATAAAATTACATTGAAATCAAATTTCATACATTAAAGTCCAAAAATTAGAATATAAGTGTAAAGTTTAGATACTTAAAAATTTCTCTGCATGCTCGTGATGGGTTATAAATCCTCTAGTGTGTACAAATAGACTCTTTCCTTCCGATTCTCCAAATATGTTTGCTGAATTGCACTATGAAATGAACACTGCCTCTAGTGATGTCCAATACTACTGTTGACTCTGTATTTCTTTAGATATATAACGAGGTCATACACCAGTCTTATGTATCGAACCAAAAAAGTCTCTATAACGTGTACCAGCTCGCCTCTTCCGTACTTTATAAATTATAATATTAAATTTTAGATGCCAAAAAAAATTTTGAAGAAAAAGAAAAAAATACTATAAGTTAGAAACTACAATATTTATATAATTAGTGTATGAAATTAGATAAAATAAAAAACATAAAAGAATATATTTTTTGTACCTCAAATTCCTCATAATAAAGATCCTTTTCTCCTGAGAAATATTATTCCATATATAACCCTCAAGATTTATCTTCTCCTTGAGATTGGATGACATATTTCTGGAGCATGTTCTAGACGGAATCAACCTAATATATAAACTATTTTAGATCATGTTGAAATTAAATCCTATAACTTCATTATAAACCTTTGGTGTTATCATATATTACAAAATTTTTAGAATTTCACTCACATGTTGTTGATGATTGAGATGTAAGTTCTTCCATCAACTCCCTTAGCTCTAGGCTGGAGGTTGCGTGCTTCATCCGCAATGTTTACCCCTAAGATCTATGTCAGTAAAGGGGTAATGGATGGTGTAGTAGGGCTGATGGATGGTGTAGCATTAGGTACAAAAGGTGACTATATAAGGGTTGTAAGTCGGGAGGGTGATGCCTCATTTAGATGTGCATTAGCTGGAGTGTAACTTCCCATCCCCATAATTAAAGGTTAGAACCCAGATTTCAATAATAGAGAAAATAGCAATGTGGGAGTTTAAAAAAATTGCATTTCATGCTTAACAAAATGTTAACATACATGCATGTGGATTTGAATTTTTTCACACATAAAAATAATTGTACATGCACTCATTGACATTCTGGGTATAATTGTATTGTAATGAGATTAGTTGAAAATTAGTGAATTTGATGTTAAATAATTTTAGTTGGTGTATTGAGAATTTAGAATGGTTTACAACTGTATTAAATGGATTTTTGGATAGTGAATGATAAAAATTTACATTAGTAGAACGAAGAATAGAAGTTGGAAAGGTTACCACCGATATGAAACTTCCTGGATTAAACTATATTGATATAAGACGTTTTTGACAAAATTGTTTTCATAAAAGTTGTAGATCTTTCTTTTATCTTTCCATTGATATAAAGTTTGCAATTTTTGGAGTTCTGGATCAAAAGTTATGGAAGTTGGAAGTTGGGTATGTAACATTGGGGTTAAAGGCACAATTGGTGTAAAATGGAAATGACCTTGAGGAATAGCAAAAATGAGGCCTTTTGAGTTAAATGGATTTGCACCGTCATACATAAGCACAACGGTGACTTTGGTGAAAAATGGCAATTTGCACCCTCGTGTTTAAACACAATCGTGCATTTGAGGTTTCTCCCTATACTCAACAGTCTTGCTTCTTTTGATCATAACTCCTTCTCTAGACAACCAAATGACTTGATTCTTAAACCATTGGGTTCATAAGACATTGATCTACCTCTTCACCAAAAATCATAATAATTTGAGATCAATTGAGAGAGTTGGAGTGAAAAATGTGGGTCGGGTCTAACAATGTATATGCTCCAACATTTTTGTCCTTATCTGTCACACCCATGACTTATTTCTATCATGTGTAACCATGTGACTTTGTTCACTCATGTCTGTGAGTTCATTGCAAAAATCATGTTTATTTGTCACATCAAGTCACTGTGCTCTCCAATAGTAGTTGTGACTTTTTGCACCCGAGAGTAGTGGTACAAGCTGAACCATCTTGTTTCTTTCGATAATAACTTCTCCTATAGATCTCCAAATGACTTGATTCTTACACCAATAGATTCCTAAAACATTTGTTTATATCTTCACAAAAATTGGTAGCATTCTAAATTTATTTGAAAAAGATTGATCAAATTAAAGTGTGGAATTTGTTGGAGCAGTATAAATGGGAATATTTTATTGAAAACACTTCAGTATTTTGATTATATTTGGACCTGTAAGACTCCAAATGAGATGATTTTTAATTTTACATAAACTAGAGTAATAGGTCTACAAATAATTTGAAGAAGTCTAATTGTAATTCAGTCTCTAAGCATTTAAAGTTCTGGATTGAAGTCAAGCATAGTATAATGTTTTGGACAAGAGCAGTCCAACAATGTTTGAAGTATATCGTTCAAATCACTAAACTAAATTGAATGATTTTGGTGTTAATGGAGATACAAGACATAGGGGAACATGTTTCTAGAAGAAAGTGTTACCAAATGACTTCAATATCAGGGTCAGAAAGGACGTGCAAAGTTGATCCGAAATGATGTTTTTATGGAAAAATCTGATAGTGATTCAAGGAGTTATGACTTGTGTTTTCAATAGTTTTATTAAGTCATAAACTTAAGAATAAACTATACTTAAGTGATTTTTAATATGGGGAAGTGGATAAGAGGCTAAGAAATGGACATGTATCGAAGATTTAAAGTTAAGTTTTAATAACCTTGAAAGACAAGCTATTTTCTTTGTCTTTATCCTTCTTGAAGCTTATTTCCCTAGTTTTTATTAAACACAGAGTTTCTCATCAAATCAGCACCATAATAAAATCTTGATTTTTCCTATCCACTACTACTTCCACT
This sequence comes from Erythroxylum cataractarum, assembly GCA_024703695.1. NCBI lineage: Eukaryota > Viridiplantae > Streptophyta > Magnoliopsida > Malpighiales > Erythroxylaceae > Erythroxylum > Erythroxylum cataractarum. Next base: position 27,515,656 of record JANJEY010000236.1, read on the forward strand.
TTGCTATTTCCTTCTTCTACGTCAAGAAAAACCGAACCCTCTGTCAACCTTCAAGATGATGTATGCGGATGCATGAGAGTTAATGCTTCTTTAGATCTTGAAGAACTTGGAGTTTTATCAAGTAAGTATTATGTAAATCCTTATGAGTGGTAGAAATATGAATCAAATTTGGTGATATATTTGTCATTACATGATCATGAGAAAATGGTTATTCCATGAACATCGTGAGTTTAAGATGAAAACATAGATTTCTGGTTTTTACGCATTTGATGATTAATATGTCATAAGAGTGTTTTAAAATGACTTTTGAGTTGAAAGATTAGTGAAACCATGCATAAATTAGTGTAAAAAATTTCTAGAGACTAGTTAATGTATTCTCTGTTTTTGTTGATGTCTTCATTATTATACATGAATATTTCGGATGTTTTAAGAAATGAACTCTAATGAGTTTAGAGATAAGAAATAGGTATAAGATGATGTCTATATATGAGTAATGAATGATTAAACTAAAAGTTGAGAAGAAAATGAAGAATGTGTAGTGAATGAAAATGCAAAAACATGAAAAAGTGTAGAAGTTAGGATTAACATTCGTATATGAATGTTTTATTTTTGATGTTTATGAGTAATAATGGATTTTGATTTGCTTGTGGATGATAATGAGTTGAGAATGAAGAGAAAATAAGATAGAAGTGATAGAGTAAGCAAAAGAGATGTTTTAAGATGTAGAGATGAATTAGAGTTAAAGATGAACCTTGTTAAAGTGTGCTGGACATTTACAAATGCAGTGTTTCCACTGAACATGCATCTGTATGTTTGCTATATCTTGGTATATAGGCATCAAAATGTGATGATTTTAAGTTTAGATTAAACTATAAACGTGTGTCTATATTTTTCATAAGGAATCAAAATTTAATTCTATTTCCAAGAGTTTCAAAATTTAACTCGAAGTTGAGTTTATGGATTCTATCATGGTTTGGAATGGTCTATAGTGTTTTTGGCATAACTTGCAGATATAGAACCAAAGTGTTTGGAATTGGTTTCATTTGAAACTTAAGACATAGGGGAACAATTGTTTAGAAGAGTATTTTGCCTAAATCCTTCATATTCCTTATCAAAATGACCATGAAAGATGGACTCGAAGGTCTGTTTTGAGAAAAAGAGAGAGATTGTAGTGCGTGAATTTGGAGAATGAAAGAGGGATTGCACGATCGTGTTTTTTCACGATCGTGAAATTTTGGAGAAGTATGGAAAAGCACGATCGTGCTGACTTTTCCAAACCAAAACATGATCGTGACATTGAATGCTTACAGAAGTGGACTGATGTGATCATCCTTCACTCTTTTGGCTATAACTTCTTCTTCCAACCTCCAAATGACATGGAACTTCAACCATTGGACTTGTAACACATTTCTATTCATCTAAACCAAAATTATAACCATATGAAATCATTTTGGAAAGATTGATTAATGAATTTGGGACGGAATTGGTGAGGAGTTCTGAAAAATGATAACTGGAGTATTTTCACTAAACATGC
>JANJEY010000236.1:27526707-27538251 GCA_024703695.1 Erythroxylum cataractarum
GAACCTTTCCATAGACAATTACCGTGCAATTCGTCCTTTCACCATGCTATACCCCACTTGGTTATGAGTATGGGCAATGTGTCAACTCTTACTAGACTGACTGTGTCAAATCTAGTCCAAGTGATACCACACGTGAATGGACCCCTGATTCTCACAATAACACAAACAAATTTTGGATCGTTAATTGGATGTCTAGTAATCTATAAAGATTAGGGAGTATAGACAATAGCTCAAACTTTATTGATCAGAGAAATATTACAGGAGATAAGAGGAGTGTTTCCTGAAGTTTTTCGATATCAGGAGAACTACTCATACATTGCCTTATATAGGGAAGAGATTGATTGTTACCGGGTGCGCATGGGGCCCCATTGTCATAACTTTCAAGATTCCCTTTTGACAATTTTACACGCAAAACTACTTTACAACTATTTTCCTATATCTTCCTAACATCTAGTGCGCACTTTCGGTGATAGTGCGGTAGGTAAATATGCTGTCGGCAAGGTGCACCTTTTTCTGTCATTATCGTTTGGTGGACGATAATTGAGTGTCTGGTAGGTTTGTCCCTTTCTTCTGGTGGATGATGGTGTCATGGCGTTCGTCATCCTCCATAATTGCAGTCACCAATTATTTTTGGTGACGTGGATTTCTAGAAGCGGTGGAGCTGGTGGGTGAATCTGGTACTGGCTCCATACTAGCTTCCCTGTATTCTTCCTGTTTGGCTTCTAGTTGAAGAACAAGATCTTCAATTTCGCTGGCCATTTCTGAGATCTGATCATTTAGACCAGAAATTTCTTTCTGTAGGACTTCAACTAACGGTCCATCTCTGGGTTCTTCTTCTATGAAGATGTTGGAATGTCGCTCCGCATATTCCCAAATATAATTAAATGCTTCATTAAAGGAATAAAATCCTTTCCAGAAACATTTTCGTCCATTTCCTTTCTCCTGCATCAAAGATGAATATTTAGAAAATATAAAATTCTCACCATTTTCTTTGATTAGGCCGTAATAGGAATAATTCTTTCCGAGCGGTGGTTCCATAATCTTATAGAAATAATGATGTAGTGCACAACACACGTTAAGTTTCTGGGTCCTTGTTGATGCTTTCCAGATTGCATCCAACAGGCATTGTTGCTGTTCATCAACTGGTAATCCAGAGAGTGGTCTGAACTTTGATGGATCTTCCTTGTCGAGAATTGGTAGTTTTGTTTTACCAAATCTACAAAATCTCTTTTGTTCTAGAGGAGTCGATTCATCTCCTTTTCTTTTCTGGCGGCGTTCTAGTTCTCGGATACGCCTATCCATGAGATCAGTTAAGGAAAGATATTTTCCAGAACCTTTTCCAGAATCTTTTCCGGAGGGTTGGAAATTCTTTCTGTATTCACGCGCGTCTCTTGGATTTCTCGAAGTACGGCTGGTAGCTTCTTCAGAAGTTGCTGGTGCTTTTCCTCTGGAAGCCATTTTTCTAGTGCAAGAAGAGAAACGATTCGAGAGAGGTGATCTGCTAGAATGTTTTTCTTCCCATCTATATGCTCAAAGACTACTTTTATACTGGTTCCCGTAAGGTAATCGGTAAAAGTAAGCCATCTTACACGGGAGGGCTTGTCTGCGGCTTGCTTATTGTAAAATTGAATTATAGCCTGACAATCCGTCCTTAGTGTAATTTCTTTCTGGTCTAAATAGTGTATCTTAAAACTATTTAGAGTATTGATACATGATGTGATCTTCGCATCAATAGTTGACTTTGGAGATTCAAACTTACCACTGGCATAGGCAAATACCTTTTCTTCATTAATAGAAGAACCCTTATGTGGTCTCCATTTTGCTACGCCTCCCCATCCATCTATACATCCATCCGATTCCAGAATGATGTATGATCCTATGGGTGGTAATTCTAATGCTGGGAGTTTCTGAACTAAACTCTTAATTTTTCTGATTAAGTCCCACTCCATATTTGATAATTTCTTATCCGAATTTGGTGCGGTCTTATTATAAAGAGGTCCAAGCATTTTTCCAAGGTGCGGAATATAATTTCTTGCATAATTTAATATTCCTAACCATGATCTTAGACCTTTCTTTGTTTGTAATTCCTGTTCAGGAAAATTTGTTAATTTCTTAACAATATGTTCCTGTAATTTGATTTTTCTGTTTCCTAGTATAGCACCTAGGAATTCAATTTCTGTGACTCCAACTATCATCTTATTTTTTTGATAATATGAGTCCATTATGTTCGCAAATATTGAAGAATATTTGTAAATGCGAAATATGCTGTTGCGGATTTTCTGAGAATATAAGGATATCATCCATATATACCGCAATAAATTCCTCTGTTCCCTTAAAGCAGTTATCCATTTTTCTTTGAAAAATGGCTGGGGCATTTTTTAATCCGAACGGCATAACTAACCATTCAAATAATCCTTGGGGAACAATAAATGCTGTCCATGGTATAGATTCTTCGGCCATGGCTACCTGATGAAATCCACTTCTAAGATCAAACTTAGAATAGATTTTAACCCTACCCTTTTAAGGATAGAATTAATTCCAGGTAAAGAATACTGGTCCTTATGGGTATTATTGTTAAGCTTACGGTAATCATCTACCATACGCTCTTTCCCATGTATAGATTTTCCAGTATTTGGGTCTATGCTGGTGCCGGATTTTACAATCACAGCCATTGTTCTGTGTCTGCTGATTGAGGGCCTGATAACCTTGATTTTTTTCAAGGCCTTAACATGCTTTGCAAATTGAGCCGTCATAGCAGGCGTAATATGCTTAAGGGGCTTATCCTGTATAGTGATATCTGGATTAATGATATCCAGTCTACACAATATTTGATTTTTAGCCCAATATTTCTGTGGGTTATCCCCAATATACTCAAGTTGTTCCAATCTTTTGAGTATTTGGTCTATTCCTTGAATAACCACTGGAATATTCTGTGGTACACTAGACAAAGCTAACTGTATGTACTCTTCTTCTTCCATTTCTAATTCTGGTATAGCACAGTGTGCTCTTTTTCTACCGATATTGCTGTGGTATTTGTATAGAAGGTTACTTGTGATCCTTCTATTCTTATACCTCCTTGTTGCGACCTGATGAAATTGCATCCTATTAACAGTTGGATGTTGTCCAAATTCATCTTGAAGCAATAAGTAAATGGAATACGGAATTGGTTTCCTCCCAATACCCAGTATCCATCTCTCAATTTCTGTGAGGATGTAACAGTTTGTTGTATTCTTCTAATTTCTGTTGGCCATTTTGAATTTTCAAAAACCTGAGGAGGTAATCCTGTGGGATCAATACAGCATTTTGAAGCTCCTGTATCTAGGATTCCTTTTACTCTGAATTCTGGTATTCTTTGTATACGAATGGTAACATAAAATGTATAAATCTACTCTCTGGGAAGAGCCGCATTTATCATTTCTTCTTCCATCGCAACAGGAATAATGATTTCTGTAGAACCAAATCATCCTTCAGCTCTTTCTGATTCTGTGAGATTATCCCGGATGAATTCAGGATGGTGTATTGCTTCAATTATTAATTGTGCAATACGATCTCCAATTCTTATGATATACTGTGATTCACTATCATTTTTAAGTAATACCTTAATATTACCTCGATAGTCAGAATCAATGACTCCTGCCTTGACATCAATTCCTTTTAATGCTAGGCTGGATTTTGATGCTATTCTTCCATACGTATCGGATGGAAGTTCTATTCTGAGCCCCGTATCTATGAGCTTTCTTTCCTGTGACTGAAGAATAGTATCTTCAATACTATGCAATTCATATCCAGCAGCTCCATTACTAGCTCGATATGGTGTAATTGCATTAATGTCTGATGTCAGATATTTAAGTTGGAGTTGTTGAGGTGGTCTTGGTTCCACCACACTTCGTTGACACTCTGATGCTACGTATGCTGTTGGTTCACATATTGTTATACCAATTTTTCTAGATGAAGATGATGGTTGATCTTCAAGATTATGCTGAAGAATTCCTTTACCTTTATCCAACGGATTTGGTAAAGTATCGAATTCTGTTTTCAAAAATTTCTGTAAACAAGAATCAAGACGTTGATTCTCATTTATTAACCATTGGATATATGTTGTCATTTCTTCCAACAAATTATCTGCAGGCTTAATGCTGGGGATTAAGCTAGGTTGTCTTTCCAACTTAATCTGTAGATAAAACTCAGAACACATAGCACATGATGTAATCTTGCATATGTAACAATGTATTCTTAGCCTTTCTACTGTTCTGGTTTTACAAAATACGCATTTAACGTAATTTGCATTTTCAATTTTTTGGTTGTACTCCTATTGATGAGTACAATTTTGCTGATTTTCTGGGAGATTAATTTTCTCTCACCAACCATAATCCTCAATAGCTGCTATAATCATATCAGAGATATCTTCTTCGAGATCTCTGATTTTTGATTCCTCATTATCAGAAATGTTGTAGATGCTTTCACTATCGGGTTCATTCATATCAACCGATATAACATCTAGATCTTCTGGTAGCTCCATACCATCAATTATGGCAACTCGAGCTATATTTCCATTCTGTCTTTTGCAATTTCTTGCAAAATGCCCAAGTTCTCCACAAATATAACACTTACACTTGTTCGTTGGAGCTTTTCGGGTTTTGAATATTCTGATATGAGTTTGGTGTGGCTTTCCTTTATAGGTTGTAGCCTTCCTTACTCCATATTTCTTTGTTCTGGGGTAATCTCCTGGAATAGAGATTTCCTTACAGAAACTGAGATCCTTTAGACCTCGTTGCATTGCAGCCTTTTTACATACTTCCGAGAGGTATTGGTATGTAAAATGTATTCTGGGTAATACTCCAATAATATTACCAGGATGTTTTTGCTGAAATGCTTGTTCTATTTCTTTTCCGTATAAAGGCGGTAATTTTCTGAAGAACTTTTCTGAAAGTTCTGAGGATATAAACATCCTTCCTGTTCTTGCAGCTAAATACTTATATTCATTCATAAAGGCAAATATGTCCTTTATGTTTGAACATGTAAGTCGCTCAAGATCCGTGTAAGCTCTTTAATAATAATAATAATAATAATAATAATAATAATAATAATAATAATAGAACTTGAAGGATAAATTTGTCTTGAAGAAGATTATGTTTTCTCGGAATAGATAAAGATAAGTTGAGGGAAGTTTTATCTATTCTTCAAATTTTAGAATAAGTATTCTTGAAGATAATCTATTTTGTGTTTGGTTTCTAACCAAACATAGGTTTAATAATGTGTTAGGAATAGGAAGGGAATTGAATAACTATTTCCTTATACCAAACAGGCCGTAAGTCTTTGGAATCGTGTGAAAGAACATGTGAAGAGTGAAGACCTATATGGTCTTGTACACGCCCCGTGTGCATGACATACACGACTGTGTGTGATGACCGTATAACTCTTTGTAATTGTGTATGTCCATGACTCAAGTGACACTAGAAGAGACACGATTGCGTATATGATCGTGTATGTTGTAGAAAACCTAATTTGGGATATAAAAGAAGAGATGACATAGGTTTGTTGATTAGGAGGCACAAAAACATCAAAAAAAGAAAAGAAAACAGAGTAAGAACAAGTAATTTATGATTCTCATCCTTGTTTAATTAGTTTTGAGATCAGGTTGTGAGTTTGTTGATTTGCACGTCAACTTCAGTTTCAATCTTGAATTTTTATTAGAAAACTTCTTGTTGTATATTGAGAGATCAAATCTTATAAATCCTTATTTATGATTAGTGAATTTGTTGGTCAATTTAGCTCGTATTTTTTCTACTCCGGAAAGTTTTCCATGTAAATCTATTTATTTGCTTATTTATTGGATTTTTGTTCTCATATTGATATTATCTGATTAAACTTGATTAGAGTGCTTTGTTGTTGCTATTAAGTTGACCTCTTGGATAGCTGTATTTCGTTTGTATTTTTCTCTCATCTCCTCACACCTTCCACATAAACACTACGATGGTAAGAGTCCGTGTAGACCTATAGATAATTTTGTGTAAATATTATCACTTACCTTCTTTTAATAAAGTGAAACCTCTCTTTCTATACGAGAGACAAAATGATCTACGTCCTACATGTGAGTCTATTCCTTGATAAAAGTCGAGGTACAAGCACTCTGAAGCATATACGAACTAAAGTCTCGTGATAGGATCAAAGGAATGTCAAGTTTCAAAGAAAATATTCAACTGGTTCACTAAGAAAGTTTAATATGCTAAAGTGCACAATAACAGCTACACCCATGAACTTAAATGATGGGTTAGTGGTTATTTACGGAACATAGTTAATGCAAGAACTTGTTGGATACTTAGTACCATATCTCCTTCTGGTCCATATGGGTACTTAAAAATTAGATATAATACAACGAAATAGATTCACTTTGGTTAGGTGAGTTGGGGATTTTGGATTTTATGTAAATATTTATTGTTTCCACACTCTTCCCCCTCGCGTTCTGTTTAGGTGGATTGGATTCCACCCCTTTACAAAGAAGAAGAAGAAAAACTGGCCTTTAATCGGTAAAATCCAAGTTTATCCAACTGTAAGCCATAGGATGAGCTGTGACAGTCCGGCGGTTCCTGCGATAAGTACTCCGCGATTAGCGCTGCGGTGGCCGGTGGGCTCACTCTGTTTGTTTCTTCTTTTTCCTTTCTCCTTCATCAGTGGCTTAATCATTTTTATTATTATTATTTTCCGTGCATCATTCACTAACTGGACCTTTTAATAAAGCGTTGTATATAATTATTAAGACCAAAAATTCGTTAAAATTTATAAATGTTCCTTAAATATAAATTTGTTATTTAATTTTACATTATTAATTTATCAAATAATTTATTAGAAAATATAATTTACAAATACATACTCTATTCTATTTCTATATCCATATTTGGGAGAGAAACTCTCCGGCTTTCCATTTGAGGTCACGCTCATCAATCTTATAATAAGTTAAGGAATACCCTAACAATACATGGACATGTAATATAGATTAAATATTATTAAATATTTTAAATTTATTATTTTCATTTTGATTTTTAACTTTTAAGTTAAATTTATTTTAATAACTTGTATTATTATAAGTCTATCAATTAGTATATCAATTAATCTATCAATTTTTGTAAATTAATTAATTTTTTAAATTAAAATAAATAAATAAATTTGATTTAACAATATCTTTTTTAATTAAATTTTAGATTCTTTTGATAAGTAAAAATAATCCTTTTTTTAATTTTATTTTAATTTTTCTTAATCTTATTCCATGTTTAAGTAATTTTGTAACTGCTAAAACATACATGGAGACACCCACGGATCTGGCAGGGATTAGAGCTGCTCAATGACGGGAGACATAAGAATGACCAGACCATACTGATATGGCCATATCTCATCTTTTTCGATGCCCGTACATTGTTGTTAACCTCAATGTGAACCTTTAACATCATACAGAGCATGTACTTACAGCTAGATCTGGTTTCTCAATAATTTCTTCTACACTTTTCTGTTTCGTAACAAACTTTTAAAATATCAAGACAAAGGATGTCTGTTTTTTTATTCAACACTTATTCGCCATCCCCAGTAGATCCAAAGGTAATCCAAAGTTTAGTATTAAAATTTCCTCACATAACGTGCATAACATAATTGGATCCATATTGTGATTCTTCTCCAAATCCTCGGATCCTGCAAAAGTTCATTTATCCTGGGATTGCAACCAACGCTACACAAACCAGTGACAAATGCGACAATTTCTCAACTGCTGTTGCACACGATGTGTTGATTAAGATGTCGGCCGGCAAGTTAGGCCGACATTTTCATGCTAATCAGAGTTGCTTGATTCTTATCCTGTTACCTGCTTGCTGTCCTTATAAGTGATTAGGAGATGTTTATTTATTTTAAAATCAAAGTTAGATAACTCTGCCCCTATCTGGTAAAAATTTGCAGTCCTCTTACCCACTGCTAACTAATTACCTTTCAGTTTCCAGTGAAACAATAGAACATAAACTAATCCATTGAATCTAAACAATTATGTGTTGCAATCAAACTTGGGTTAGAAAGGTGGTTGGTGGAGGTGATGTATAATATGCTATTCAATACCTGTGGTGACATGATCCTATTATTTAAACAGGAGGACAAAATTCAAGCTCCTAGAAGACTAATCCACGATGTTGAGAAATCGTCAATTCAATAAAAGCGACAATTGTGCAAATAAAACTGCATCTTTTGAGCGAAGTTTCAAAACGGGTGGGTGAAAAGATAAAAAAGGGGTATGAATGATATCCACCAATCACTAGCTTAACTAGTACTTGACGGATTTGATAACTCCCTGCTCAATTCATATTTTAATAAACCAACCAAAGTTGGATGCATAGATTAGTTATATTAGAAAAAGGGAAAGGAGCGTGCAAACACGACATGGACGAAGCGGTCCACGTTCGTAATGCCCAATGGTCGGTTGGTAATAGCTGCACAAACGCCCATTCACACTCAATCCTACACCACCACAAACTATCGCTTTCAATTCAAGTCTCTCTTTAGTACTCAAAATTCTCCGAAACCAAAACCAAAATCCTCTTCTCTCTTTCTGTGGCATACCCATCCCAACAAAACAGTTTCTCTTCTTTTTGTTTTGGTCGGTTAATTACTTTTGCGCTTCTTCTGATGAGGAAACTTTGTCCGAATTTCGATCGTGAAGATGGGCTTGAGACAGTGCTCGAGGTCCCCATACCAGAAGAGATGTTTGCGTCGCACAAGACTGGCAATTGGTCGTGGCAAACCATGAAAGCCTGGATGAGTCGACCTGCCACCACCACTCATGACAAGTCCGTAGCGGCTCTCTTTGGAGACAAGAACGCAGAGATTCAGCTTTTACTTGGTGTTGCCGGGGCCCCTTTGATCCCTTTTCCAATTAGTCGCGATCACCAGTTCATCAACCGAAACATTAAAGACCAACCTATTGTGAGTCTCTTGAATAACCTGTCAACTCATATCAAATTTAATTTAGTATTCAGTTTTGGAGATTAATGATTACTTAATCTGTGTTGCATCAGGAGGCATCGATGGCGAAATACATTGTGCATCAATATATAGCTGCGGTGGGTGGTGAGGGAGCATTGAATTCAGTGGATAGCATGTACGCAATGGGGAAGGTGAAGATGGCGGCTTCAGACTTCTGCGGAGGTGAAGGGGCGCCCAACAGCAAGGTAATGAAGATGAAGAACTTGAGACAAGGACATGGAGAGATGGGTGGGTTCGTTCTATGGCAAAAGAGGCCTGACTTATGGTGCTTGGAGTTGGTGGTCTCTGGTTGCAAAATTAGTGCGGGGAGTGACGGGAAGGTGGCTTGGAGACAGACCCCTTGGCACCACTCTCATGCTTCCAGAGGCCCACCAAGGCCTCTTAGGCGTTTCCTCCAGGTTAAAATTTCTCAACAATCCAAGGTTTCACTTTCACATTAGGTGTATATGAATGTACACGGCTATTTCCCTCTTTCACATGTTGTTCACTTTACTTATCAAAACAGCCCCCCCACTTTGTAGGGTCAGTTAGTTTTGTCCGTAAGTAGAAGTCAAAGGTTCCTTTTGGTTTTCTTGCTTTTTTTTAGATAATGTTTTTTTGAAAAGGTCAACAGTACGGTTTGCTAGGCTTCAAGTCATCGAAAGCCTTTGTTATGGGACTGCTGAATCAGAGCAAAAATCTTGTACTATTTTCTCATTAACCTGAATCTTATCATGCAGGGTCTTGATCCAAAGTCCACAGCCAATTTATTCTCCAATTCGATTTGCGTCGGCGAGAAGGCAATCGACGACGAGGACTGCTTCATACTAAAACTAGAGGCTGAATCATCCTCCCTAATAGCAAGAAGCAGCACCAACGTAGATATAATAAAGCACACAGTGTGGGGCTATTTTAGCCAAAGAACAGGGCTACTAGTCCAATTAGAAGACTCTCATCTTCTGAGAATCAAAGCCTCTGCAACTCAAAGCATATTTTGGGAGACCACAATGGAGTCCAAAATCAGAGACTATCGAACCATAGACGGCATCAACATAGCACACGCGGGCAGAACATCAGTGTCACTGTTTAGGTTCGGAGAAAACTCTGAGAGTCATTCCAGGACGAGAATGGAAGAGGTGTGGGCGATCGAGGAAGTGGATTTTAACATTAAAGGACTGTCCATAGATTGCTTCTTGCCACCAAGTGACTTGAAGAAAGAGGAAGAAGGATGTGGGGTTGTGAGTAGCAATGCAAAACTACCCTTTAAGATTCGATCGGCTTCTTTTAGGATTAGCGCATCGAAGGTTGCTGCTATTGATGGTGATGATTCGGATGTTAGTGCAGACGGCGACAATTTGTAAATGTTGTGCTTCCTTTTTTGTATATATTGTAACATTTTGTTCTTTGTTATGAGACGTTTTTGCCTAACCCTCCTAAGATTTTGGAGTTAGAGCCACGTCTTCCCAATGTAAATACTAAATGATGTATTATTTTTCTGCTCATCAAAACCTTACCCTTTGCACTAAGAAGTGACAAATTGCCTTGTAATAGTTTTTTCCCGCATAAAAGTAATTTGTCTAGTAATACTATGTAAGATGATAATTACTATATATACTATAAGCAATTTACGATTAATTTATGTTAGTAAGTTTTTGTTTGAAAATTAATTTACATTAATGATGTTTTTTCTTGAAAATTAATTTACGTTAGCTTTTTTTTTATAAATTAATTAGATGATTATGAAGTAAAGCACCAAAATCTGGGCAGTTAGCTTTCAAATTTAAGAAACTTATTTGATAACGGTTATCTACCTTCAACTATCAAAGACAAGAACACACTCCTTCACTCGTGGCTATCCAGGAACTTACCCCAACTCTACTTATTAGGACAGAGCCATGAATCACTGATGTCAGACCTGATGATGTTAGATAAACCAGTCTTACATGGTAGCTGTTAGACCCCTAAGTTCAGATTGCGGGATCGTGCGAGTGTTGGCGGGCCTTGGCCAATACTTGGCACGTAAGTTGGCACGAGGAAGGCGTGTTGACGAGGAATAAGGCAAAGTCTTGCGAGTTGGCCCAAAGGTGTACGAGACCCGCGAGGATGCACGAAAGCATGCGAGCGCGATGAGACGCCTAAATACTTAACTTCGGCGAGGCAGCTCGGAGGTATGTAAATGGGCGAGGTTTTGTATACTAACTCGGTTTGTGATTTGTGACTTAGTCATGGAGCGATGAGACTGCACCATGAGTAAGGCCGACATGTAAGACGAACTTGTCTATGGACGTGCATTGATGGACCTATGTGCGGATAGGCTGTGTTGAAAATACTAAGGTAAATATGGGCGAGTGGGATCGGACTTGGTGCGAATTTTGGTAGAGCATCGGACCTTGTGGAGATTGACTTAGCCCATGCTCGAATGGATGGACCACGACTAGCGGACTTGTTGTGGGAGCATTGGATCAGGCCAATGTGCTAGTGGGCTTCGACGAGATCACATTGCATCATCAGTGGATAGAGATCGCGGGGAGATCTTGGATGATGTGGCGA
>JANJEY010000236.1:27542285-27566183 GCA_024703695.1 Erythroxylum cataractarum
TGATAAAATGAGAATAATTGTTTGAATTCATTATGTTTGCTTGATTGAGAATTCAATATGTGAATTTGTGAGACATTGTGTTTGAATGATTTGGAAATCTGCTAAAGTGTTGCATTCTTTGAATTTAATGTTATGCGAATTTTGGTTGAAATTGTGAATATCATTATGTTTTGCATATGATATGACAAGATATGAAAATTTCAGTTTCGAAATATGCCTTCGGGCATTTTGTTGTTCAAGTATGACTTATGTGTTTTATGGGTTTAGTTAGGTGCCATAAGTCGAGTCAGTATACTGTTTCTTTTTAAAGGCTTCGCCCACCTGCCCGCTAGTGGCACTGGAGCTCCGATTTCGAACTCCCATAAGTTCACGGCTACACTGGACCACTATGCTGGAAAGTGTAGTACATTCCGTTCACGGCTACACAGGACCGTTATGCGGGAATGTGCAGTACGTTCTGTTTTGGACTGCACCAAACCATTCTGAAGTGTTATGTGATTTTTGATTTGTTTATAATGTGATGCATTCATGTTTTCAGTTTTATTTATGAATTGTGAAAATTTTTGGAATTTCGAGGAATGAGAATTATTGAAGTGCTAGGTATAGAATTGTGTTTGTTTGCGCTGAGATTCCGGACAGGAGGTCCGATGAATTTGATGATTATGTGATTGGGCCGGTATATAGATGTGCCTTTAAAACTATTTGCAGGTTTTCGGGTGTGTAAAATACAGTAGTTATGCTGCCCAATTTTTGATATAAAATAAAGATAGAATAAAATAAGAATTGGTTAAAAGATGAATTTTGGGATTTGTATGAATGTATAAGAAGAATCTTAAGATTTGAGATTTGGACTTGAGGATGAATTTCCAATTGGTAAAAATTAAGTTGCTTTGTATGAGTTTTTAATGAATGAAAGAGAAAGAGAAAAAAATTTATACCGGGTTTCGGATCGGTTTAATCTAAGGTTTCCAACGCGACGCTGTTCTAAAAGTGTAGGTTATCGGATGTCGGAATTTGTATTTCAGTTCGATTTTTGTTTCCTTTGACTTTCGCCTTATGTTCCGTTCTTTCGGATTTGTTTTTGCTTTTGATTTCGATTTCGCTTTCTGCCACTTTGTTTTCTGATTTATGCTTCCGTTTTCGATTCTTCACGTTATGATTAGATTTTTCCTTCGGTTGCTTCCGATCTTTTGTTCTGTTTTTGATTCTTTCCGATTGGGGTCCGGTTTCGAGATCGGGTCCCAACATGGTTTCCGAATACTGCCAGGTGTGCTTTGAATCATTCTATACTGCCATCAGCGTAGTATTTGATACAGTATATCCACTCAGACCCAAGAGCTTTGTTTCCCTTAGGCAAGGTAGTGATGCACCAGGTCCCATTGTCTTGAAGGGCTTGAATTTCACTGGCCATGGCTTCTCGTCAACGGACATCGCGCATGGCAGCAGAAAAACTCTTTGGTTCCCAGTCAGCCCCAATAGTTTCAAGATACATACGATGGGTGGGAGAAAAAATGGCATAATTCACATAATTAACTAGAGGATAGAAGAAACCTGGAAGACGCGTTGAAGAGAGTTTACGGTCAGATGGGCTTATGGACATGACGGAGTTGACCACATAGTCACGGAGACGGATAGAAGGTTGCTTCATGTAGTGTCCTCTCCCTAAGGTGCCAACAGTTTCAGGTTGCTCAACTTCGAGAGTTATGACATTGCCATTATCTTGCACAGAATGATCGGAGTGTGGATCATATATGGGCACGTCGTGGGTTTGCTGCACGGGGTCATCATCATGCCTTTTAGGGTGACCCGCCCTATCCCTCAAGGTTACCCAACATTCACTGGTTCATTCAGAATGGGCTCATCAATAGGCAAACATTCATTAATAGTCGTTGGTGAAGTCCGTTCTTCGAGAGAACTCGACAAAGATGTAAAGGGAAACTCTTCTTCTACAAACTTCACATCCCTAGAGACAAAGACTCTTTTTTCAAATCATATAATTTCCAACCCTTTTTCCCGTATGGATAACCCATGTAAACGCATTTGCGGCTTCGGCCGTAGAATTTATCTCCCTTGGTGAGTTGGTTATGAGCGTAACACAATGAGCCAAACACTAGCAAGTGGGTATAGGAAAGCGATTCCCCATATACCAGTTTATATGGAGTTTTCCCATTAAGAATAGACGAGGGAGTCAAATTAATTAAATAACCAACAGTGATGACACACTCACCTCAAAACTGAATAGAAGGTGCTCCTTTAAATCGCAATGCACAAGCCACATTGAAAATGTTTCTATGTTTTCGTTCTGCTCTTTCATTTTGTTAGGGAGTTCCTGTGCAAGATGTTTGATGGATAATTCCTTGTTGTAGAAAATAAGAACTTGTTGGTTTTTATATGAACGAACACATATATAACAGCCACATATATAAAACCCTATCAGTTTGTTTTTCTTTAATATAAAAAGAGGAAGTTAGCTTGTGAAAGGGTATCTTTCTCAAGACAACAAAAAACATTAAAAACCAAATAGGTTTTGGTTATTTTTCTCTGTTTCTTAGAAGATAAACACTTTCTTCATTCTTCTTCATTCACGTGAATCACACTATCAAAAGATTTGAGTTTGGGGCGTAGATTAATCGGTGACTTTAGTAGCCAACCTTAAAATGAAGATTAGCAATCAACAAATCGATCCAGTACTTCCGCATTAAAGTTAGTCCTTAATTATAAATCCACATTAATATCAGAGCCAAGTTTAAGCCATTGATTTACATATTTTTTATTGCGTTCGTAAGCATGAGAATATCTTGAGTTTATGTTGAAATTGTTTTTACGAACCGTAAATTTTCGTATCATCTTGTTTGCACATATAAACATTACTTAAGAGAAGTTGGTTTTACGGAAACCGAAACATAGAAAGGAACGTTTGTGTGTAAGAAACGAAAGTCTTCTTGATTACAAAATTCTTCTTGATTTTTGTGTCTTTATGGTGATACAAAAAAGAGAGTTTGCATTACATACATGAATAACCATTGTTTGTGCACATCGTTTTCTGTGCATGATTAAAATACTCTTGTCTTAGATCCACGGAAAAGTAAGAAAAGATTACAACTTTATGCTCCTCGACGGTGGCGCAAGCGGCTTCAGCTAAGTTACCATCGCCCTTCTTCCAGTGTTTCCATTGTACTGTAGCAAATTGCGTAGTTGATCTACTTGTTTTGCCATTTTCATCAGAACTTATTTTCCCATTTTAATTTCCTTGTTTGTCGTAGACGGAAGTATACCCCCTAAGTAGTCTGTACGGTGTTTCACTTGACTTCGCCGCTCCAGCACCTCTGGCCGTTCAGGCCACTTTCCCCTACCTCCACCCCATGGCTTCAACAACCCACTCAGCTAAGAAGGTCCGATTGCGTGAACATGGGGAAGACCTTGCTTCACCAGATCTGCCCAGCAACCCTTCTCCCCCCAGCTACAGCGCGGCTGTTTCAGGCCGTTCCAACCAGACTAACCCATTACAAGATCTTCCCTGGACAGAAGAACCAGCCATCGATTTGGAAGAGGGTGACATTACCCTGATTCAGGGACCACAAGGCTTGGGTCTCGATTTATCTTCCACATTCCGAACTAAACTAGATAATGCCTGGTCTCAAACGATTGTGATTAAGCTTCTGGGCCGACGAATGGGATTCACTTTACTCCGGGACCGTCTTCTCAGCTTGTGGCATCCAACGGGACCCCTGAAAATCGTTGACTTGGACAATGATTTTTACTTAGTCAAATTTAAGGAAGAAAGGGACTATGTACACACCTTGACACAGGGACCGTGGATCGTCGCCGGCCACGTCCTCTCGGTCCAACCTTGGACCCCGGCATTTCGACCCTCTTCCGGCCGCGTTACCCACGTCGTTGCCTGGGTGCGATTCCTTGGCCTCTCTATAGCCCGCTATCATCCGTCAATCCTTACTGCCCTCGGCAATTTGGTGGGGAAGACAGTGAAGATCGACGAAACGACCCACCAGACCTCTCGCGGTCGATTCGCCAGAGTTGCTGTCACCGTGGATCTTAGTGCGCCGCTACGCTCGATGGTGGTCTTGGACGGGGAAACCATCCAGGTGGCGTATGAGGGTCTCCCTCAGATCTGCCTTCTCTGTGGTCGAGTAGGGCACGGGACCGATGCCTGTCCCTCGCGCCCCGCACCACCGGCCTCTGGCCCGTCACCGGATCCTGTGGGTCTACAACCACCGGCCTCTGGCCAGCCCATCAACGACCCCTCTGCCGTTCCCCCTCAATCCTCCGCTTTTGGCCCCTGGATGCAGGTGACTAGACGACCTCGCCGGCCTCCTCCTCCCACCGACGGAATTCAAGAGGACAGTCTCCACGGTGGATCGACCGCTCGATCCCGGGGATCTCGCTTCGCGACCCTCACTTCAGAGGGGACGTCCGACGGGCCAACGGCTCTCCCACCAACGGTAGCCTCGCCTGGGCAGCTTGCTGGTCCCTCCTCGTCCGGATCTAACTCCCGCCCAATGACATCCCTACGTTCCTCGTCCCCTCGAGATGCGAGGCATGCGCGCAGGGCCAACTCGGTTAGCTTAGGGCGTCGTCCAGCATTTATAGGGACGACGTCGTCCCCAGGCTGCGTGGGCTCAGCCATGGGCTCCCCTTCCACGGGCACTGCAACACTCTCCCCTCCCCAGCAGGCCCGCTGTTTGGGCCAGACAATCTCGCCCAGTCCAACCCAGGAGCCTCAGCCCGCAGGACCCTCTCTGCTGGAGTCCGGTCTTCCGGGCCTTCCAACCCTGCCACCCGGGCCCTTGAGCCCATCCTCCTCCACGCTGATCTCGGGCCATGTCGCGATCTCCTTACCATCCCACGCGGCACTGGTCTCACCAGACTCGACCTTCCCCACGGCCACTCAAGAGGACCCAATCCATGGGGCGCTGACAGAGATTCTTAAGGAATCCCTCGGCCCCATGGATACGTCGCCTCCTCCCTCTCTTCCCGAGGTTACGCCCCCTCGGCCCCCCGGCCCCCCTTCCGATATCTGGAACTGTCAAGGGGTTGGAGGTAGGACCTTCAAGCCTATTCTCAAAAACTATATTCGTATCCATAAGCCACGCCTGGTGGTCTTAGTGGAGCCTCGAATTAGTGGCGAGCGGGCTCAGCGAGTTATTCGGTCTCTGGGTTTTAGCAATTCTTTCCGGGTTGAGGCTACGGGCTTTTCGGGCGGGATCTGGCTGCTCTGGCAGGACCCTATCGCCGTCTGCATTCGCCTCGCTCACCGTCAATTCATTCACGCTCGCATTCATTGGGGTCAGCAGCTTTTTGAGTTCACGGCTATTTACGCGAGCCCTAACCCCACGCTTCAAAAGTATCTTTGGCAGTCCCTGGCGACTCTTGCTACTCACATCACCGTCCCATGGCTGCTGGGAGGGGATTTCAACGCCAAGATGGAAAGTGCCGATAGACGCGGGGGTTTGCGCACTCGTTCTAGTTTAAGTTCCCAGTTTAGAGACTGTGTGCTTCAGTGCCATCTCCAGGATCTAGGCTTCTCCGGTCCGCGCTTCACGTGGAAGCGGGGCCCCCTCCGAGAACGTTTAGATCGGGCTTTTGGCTCGCCTGCTTGGCTCTCTGCTCATCCGACTACCTGCGTTCATCACCTGCCTTTCCTCAAATCGGATCATAGACCTCTCCTTATTCGATTCCTCGATCCTGTCCCTTCCCACCCTCCGCGCCGTCCTTTCCGGTTTCAATCGGCGTGGCTCACGCATGATTCCTTCACCCAGGTGGTCGCTGATAACTGGCATCTTAGCTCCTCGGACTCCTTCAGCGGGGCTTCCCAGCGTTTAGCAGAAACACTCCACCACTGGAATTCCAAGGAGTTTGGCAACATCTTCCATCGCAAGAATCGCCTTATGGCCCGGCTCGAGGGCATTCAAACCCATGTGGAGGACAACGATTCTGCCCCTCTCCAGGATCTCGAGATTTACTTACGGAAAGAACTGGAATACGTTCTCTACCAGGAGGAGCTCTTCTGGCACCAGCGGTCCAGGTGTCAGTGGATTGGCCAGGGCGACAGGAACACTCAATATTACCACGCGCTCACACATGCTAGGCGTCGTCAGGCTCACATCCTCGCGCTTCCAGACGGCTCTGGCAATGTGGTTACCGACCCTGCGGAGCTCCGTCGTATGGCCCAATGCCATTTGGAGGAGTTGTACAGACCAGTCAGCCATCCCCCGCTCCCTGGGTTTCTTCATGGGCATTTTCCTCCCCTGCCTCCGACTACGGCCGAGGACCTCACCTGTCCTCTCCAGCCTGACGAAGTCAAGGCAGCATTTTTTTCTATGCATCCTAACAAAGCCCCAGGATATGACGGGTTCACCGCCCTATTCTACCAATCCCAATGGGCCACTGTCGGCCCATCCCTGATTCATTTCCTCCAGCGGCTCTTTCGGCACGATGTTTGGGAGACGGCTCTCAACCGTACCGTCATTGTCCTCATCCCTAAAAACCCCTCCCCCACGTCCTTCTCTCAGTTCCGTCCCATAGCGCTCTGTACTGTGCTCTACAAAGCCCTGTCCAAGGTCATCGTTAATCGTCTTCAACCTTATCTCGCGACGCTTGTCCGTCCGACTCAGTGTAGCTTTGTGCCGGGTCGTCATATCACTGACAACATTATTATTACCCAGGAGGTACTGCACTCTATGCACCGCAAAACTGGTCGGACTGGGTTTATGGCCATCAAGGTGGACCTCGAAAAGGCGTATGACCGCCTGGAGTGGGACTTCATTCAAGCCACGCTGCTCGACATTGGTCTTCCAGACTCGCTTATTTCGCTCATCATGCAATGTATCTCTACGGTGTCTTTTCAAGTGAATTGGCACGGTGAGCTGAGCGACGAATTTCAGCCGTCTCGCGGGCTTCGACAGGGTGACCCTCTCTCCCCCTACCTTTTTGTTCTGTGTCTGGAACGCCTCGGCCAAGCAATCTCACATGCGGTTTCCTCTGGTCGATGGCTTCCGGTTCGGTTGAGTAGACATGGGCCTCCCCTCTCCCATTTATTCTTTGCTGACGATCTCATCCTCTTCGCAGAGGCGTCTCTCGGGCAAGTTCATGAGATTAGAGCAGTCTTAGACGCGTTCTGCGCAGCTTCGGGTCAAAGCGTGAGTCACGCCAAATCTCGATGTTGCTTCTCCAGAAATGTCCCGACCACTTCTGCTCGGATCTTAAGTCGCGAGCTACGATTTCCCCCTACGACATTGTTTTTGGGTGTACTTGTTTTAGGTTCTTAGGTTGTTCTTGTTCTAAGTGACTTTTACTAAAGTTCACACTGTGTGTCTTCAATGGTTATTCCTTATAATATAAAGGTTATCTTTGTTTTGATCCTTACATTTTTAAACTCTACATTCTCGTCATGTTCACTTTCTTGAGAATGTCTTTCCTTACGCCACCTCTCCTCGTCTTTCTTCTTCATCTCTTCTTCTACTATTACATTACCTCTACTATGTAACCTTTCTCTTTCCCTTTTTTCAACTCCTCTACCTCTCCTCGTCTCCTCTTCTTCCTCCTCATCCTCTTGTCCACATTTTATGATCACCCACACACATGATCACCCTCACGGAATACCTTTTCTAATTGCATCACTTACTCTACTATCTCTCATAATCCTTCAATTCTTGATCCCACTTCCTTCACCCAGGCAAATAAATTTCCTTATTGGCGATAAGCCATACTTGATGAGTTTAATGCTCTCCCTGGCAATCATACTGGGACTCTTACTCCCTCACCTTCTAATTCCAACTTTAAATGGGTATTTCGTACCAAATGAAACCCTAATGACATTATTAAATGTTATAAAACTTACCTTATTGCCAAAGGGTATCATCAACTACTTATAAATCTACTATACTCCTTCACACAAAAAAAAAAAAAAAAAAAGTCAGTTTACACGTATGTCACAATAAATCCTCCATCATCTTTTTTTTATTTTTGATAACTCAGAATTCGGGCTTGACCCGACTACCTGAGACCTATGAGCCACCCACTCAAACTTATAGATAGGTAAATCCGGGTCTGATCCTAGTCAGTATCAGAGGTACCTACATCCTAGGATAGGTCGTCATCACTAGGAGATTTACAATTACTCAAAGAGAAATTGCTCCTCCCAAGGTTCGAACCCACAACCTTCTCACAATCTTCTTCCCCTTTCTACCGCTAAGGTACCCCGTAAGGGGCAAGTCCTCCATCTATAATTGTTATTCAACGTTGTAAAACAACACCGTTATCCTATTTGAAAAAGTAAATAGGAATGATGTGTCGATAAAAAGCTTTTCATGTTATAAACTTGGAAAGTCTGATATCATTTATGGTTTGAAGAAGTCCCATTGTCAGAAAATCTATGTTTGTTAAAAATTAATTAAAAAAGCCATTTTTATTAAACCGAGGCTGTAGGTCGGGTCGTACATCCTGTTTTAGCCCAATGTCCAAACCTCTAACAACTAATAGTGGTGCCAATTTGGGTGTTCCTCGTTGCCTCAATTTTGGTTTTAAACGGTGAAACCTGAACTTGGCTGTTCGGTCATTTTACCTGCTTAAATTTCGTTTTGTAATAAAAACATACCCAATATATTGGTTGTGGTTGAGAAGTAGTAGAAGCGATCTTTATAAGGCCCATACATTTATTGGCCAGCATAATCACTCCCAGTCCCAGAGGGGGAAAAAATGGGCATGATTGGTGCCAAGCACGCTGCCCAAAATTGTGAGAGAATCATATGGGGCCGGGGCCTCATCAATCCAAATGAGTAAGGACGTATTGATTGGTTTAGAATATGATATTGTCTAATAAAGCCCTCAACTTTTAAACTTTGCTTCTACTTAAAGCAATTGAGTAGCAATGGAATCTCTCGATTATAAATAAAATAACTCTATCGCACAAAACTGTTAAAGCTCAAGGTAAAGCACCTAATTTTGCAGTGTTTTTGGTTACAGATATAGTTTTGTTGGAGTTCCAAGCAAGCTACTTAAGTTGCAATAATGGGCACGGAATGCTTTAGCAATAAATTAAATGGGCCACTCTCACTCTCACTGGGAATATAATAAAGAGGTGGATAATGGCAAAGCATGTGTCACACAAAGAAATTGAGAGGCATCCGTGTGCTGACAACTGCATTTTAAGCACCTGCCATGTCCTCACTGTTCGTTGATTATGCCAGCATCTAGTTTCATTCAATGAGAAGAAGAGTGAGGAATGAATAAAAACAATGGATCTAGTTTCAGATTTTATAACTAGACATCATGCCTTTTTTTTTTTTTTTTTGCTTTCTTTGGGCAATAATAATAATATTGTAATAAATGGAGACTACCTCGTGTCGAGTTTCTGCTTAAATCGTGAAGTTTGATTTTGAAATATAACGGGAAGAAGTAAAATTATTGAGGTTGGTTCTGCTTGGATTTGAAATTCAAACCAAAACTTTAGGCTATCATTTCGAATAAAGAACTTTAAATTTCGTAACGACAGCACAACATTTCTGGTTTTGTACGGGAAATCAAAATGTAAGACGGAGGGCTTTTACCATCTCAAATTGATAATATTAATACCCCACTGGAATTCAAATCCCAATATTGTGTGCATTTACAATTCTAATACAGAATTTGACGAAATTTAAAATATGAAAATTGACCCATGTCAAACAGTTGAAGCATTTTGAAGTAAAAGAACCGGGAAAGAAGATAAGAGTACAACATAGTAAAACATGATAGTAGTAGAAAACAAAGCACCATTAACCATTCTAGGACTGGGGCCAGAGCATCAACGGTAAACTTGCATCCTATTTATTCCTATCCACTCCTCTCTTTCTGTACTTACAGCTACGTTATCCGTTAGTTTAGCAAAAGATGAGAGAACAGGCATTTGGATCGAAAACCGTAAGTACCGGTCCGTAATGCGTGACTTAGAAGGGTACATCTCTCGAGAGTTTGCGGGTTCCAACTGTTAAAAGGGTGTCTCCAAGTTCATTAATCTTCAACTTCAACCGACATCCTCGGTTATCTATGCATAATATCTCACTGTGTCAGTGTGACAGGAGAGGGGGGTTCTATTGTGCGCGGATCGAAGCGCCCCAAGGCATTAGAAAATTGTTTATAATGTTCAAAAGTTGCAAACGGGTTTGTACAGACTTCAGCTTTACAGTATAAAAAAAAAACCCCACTTATACAACGCTTTTCTTATTAGAACACCTCAACCGACTCAGGGCCAATTTCAACATAACAGGTATGGATGGATTGACTAAAACCTCCAAAATTTGGCCTACTACTTAAATAACATAAAACAGAGATTATGACAATGATTTAAACCAAAACAAGAATCCACCCAAATGTCATTCTGGCCCTTTAGAAACATTTTTAGTAGATATAACCCACTTATTACAATAAAATACTTTAACCATTCTAGCTAACTACTGTCTGCTCCTAAATTTCTAATGCAAACTCCCCAAAAGATGTTGGATCTACTTATTGCAGTCACTCGGTCTTAAGGAAGGAAGGAAACTTGAACCCTTCTCTATACTTGCTCCATTAAACAAACATATGCTTGCAAAACCACCTTAATCAATAAGTCCACTCTTGAGGTAATCTCAGATCATGATTTAGTGCACCCTCAGGGCGTAATCCTCGTCTCTGTTGTGCTAAAAGAGCGTTCTTCCTTGCCATCAAAACAGCATCTGCAAAAAGAGTTTTCTCAGTTGTAAAAAACCCACTTTCAGTTGTAAAACACGTTAATGATAAATGAAACTGTATCATCGCACCGTATTCAGAGCGGAACCCACTTCCGTAGCGATGCTGGGAATGACCATTTGAACCGGCATCGTCGAAGTTGAGATTCAGTGCTTGAACAACCTTTGCTGGCAACAGAACTGTTGAACATACTAAAACCAACAGCAGTTAAACTACGTCAATTTCAGTAGAATATTCGAAAAACAACCGGTATCATAAAATGACACATGAAACCCCAAAACTAAAACACTACAATCCTAGAGAATATTGGACTTTTCAAGCTGTAACTCTCTTCACCTTGCTTCTTCTTGCAATCTGGAAGATTGCCGTATCTACGAGGCAAGAAAACCCCAGTACCGGTACTCTCACGTTTAACAGATCCATTGAGAAAAACCGCTCTCATCCCCAAATTAGAGTGCTGTGCAGGTGAGTTATGTTGGCGTTGACTGGGTTGCCCTTGGAGAGGAGGCCAAGCGGATTGGGGCAAACCCAAAGGTCGCATGCTTTTCCCATTTTCACAGCCAATGATTCTTGCCCTGTTTTGGATCTGTTGCAGCTGATGTACATGCTTTTGCTCGGCTTGGAAGCCTGATTTCGCCGGTTGGTTTCCCCATATTGAAGAACATTGTTGCCTTAATGCTTGTTCTTGCGCTGCACGGTTCTGATACTGCACAACAAAAGCAAAAACCCATCAACCATAGTTCCTCACAAGGATAACACTACGCGTTTGACAAACAGAGCATACATAATTATCTTTCATTGAAGTAGTTTTTACCTGACTAATGTTTAAGAAACCATGGCCATATCGACTCTGGTCCCCGTATAATCGAGTGTTTTGATTTCGGAAAATAGCATCTGGGCTTTGCGTTCTAACAGGGCCAAAGAATCCTCTGCTTCCACAGTTGTTGAATTTGTGTCCTTCACTGCTCATCTTTAGCCTCGCAACTTGACCCGCAGCTTCATAGATGAGATCCCAAGTGTCGTTCTTTACCTCGAATGGTGTCGCAGGCGGCGATAGTGCTCCGTTTGGGCTTCCCTCACTAGACATCGACCAGCTGCCGATTCCACTCAGTGTCGACTCAGGCGAACCGGCCATGACCCACTTAGACTTCTGTGACAAGATTGCGTACGACATCAAACCCTGTTTTCTTTGTTCAAAGCGGGAAAGCAAGAGAAGGAAAGGAAAAGAAACCATTGGCGTACCTCAGGCTTGACAGCGAGTTGCTGAGTGAGTCGGCGAGTTAACCCAGCCAGGAAGTCGTCGTCGTCGCTGCTCTCAGTCTCGGTCGAGCCCACGACGGACTCAACCGGAGAAGTGAGAGCAGAGGAGGTGCCGAACGGGTCAAATTCGTACGGAAACTCGGTAGGAAAGTTCATGCTGGGATTAAACAAGGGAGCGTGTTTGTTGAAGTCGTCTTTGTCCATGAGTAACTCTTCCTCCGTAAGAAACTCACTCGGAAGCCAAGACTCCACATCTTGAAGCGACATAGACATGATTTGTATAAGTACCAGTCTATGTATGGAGAAAGATATTTGAAGACAGACTACTGGGGCACAGAGGTGTGAAGATTGTGTAATGAAAATTGCTGGCGGAGGAAGATTTAATAATGACCCGGTTGGGGTTTTGCCGGTTTTGCAGAGGAGGGGGACCCAACAAGGAGAAGAGAAAAAGTGTACGGGTAAAGAATGTAGAGAACAGGCTGCTTTTATTAAGGTTTCATGGTCTTTGAGACAAGATTCAAAAAAATTTATGTAATAGAAGAAATTCAAAAGTGTGTGTGTGTAAGAGAGAGAGAGAGAGAGTGAGATGTGCAAAGAAGTGGAGGAGTGGCCCAGTTGTTGGAGACATTTGGAAACTACCTGCCATTTGTCCACTGTTGGACACTACCTACAAATCTAACGTATCGCCATTGACGTTAGTTATTTGTGCAAGTAACGAGTAATTGGATTTAAAGATCATCATTCATCAGCCACCAGGTGCTCTATTCTGATGAAGGGGCATTCATACAAATGGAATTTCGTTAACTTCTCGTCCTTTTCTTGGACTCCATCGCCGGATTTTAAAATATCTTATTCAAATTTAACAGCCTAAGGTGGTTGTCGAAATTAATTATGGTCTTGATTTATGTTGTGGGAGTGATATGTATAAGCCAGCATTCTCGTCCCTCCACCGATTCACCATTCCTGTAAATACATCCAATCCATCTCATACAGTAAGCCCTCAATAAATTACGTCTGTTTGTGTTAACTTATATGTATAAACAAACATTAGGGATTTCATCAGTTTTAGTTATTTCGTAATAATTACTTCATAATGTATTTATTCAGTACTTTCAAATAACTAAAATCAAAGTAGAAGAAGATGGTTTATGAAAACATATGGTCGTTCATTTTTTTAAATTATAATCAAGAGTTCGTCATAATTTTCATTGGTGCGAAATTTGTTTTCGTTTATATTTAGCATATGTCAGTTATTTATTCTTCGAAGGAAACAAAATTTAGAGTTATCTAAAAAAAGATAAAATACTCTTAGATAATTAAAATAAAATTTAAATTCAAATTGAAAAGAGCAGGATGATGGAACCCACATTTTAATTTCGGGTTCCTTAATTGTTGGTTCACCATTATCTTTTAAAAATAGAAAACCGTGCTTTAATTAACTTTGCTACGTCCGACTGATTAAAGCACAGACATAATGATTGAGAACATCTTTCCGCATTGTTGTTGCCCGTTTTCTTTGCGTGACGTCGTCAGAGGAGTCCAATCGTTGTCAATGAGTTCAACTCTATCTATGCATTGCACTCCGGTTCGGTGTCTTTCTCTTTTTACATTTAGTCAAATAAAATGGCGGGTGGAAGGCAAAACCCTAGGACGACAGCTGAAAACTGCAGCGTTTGCGTGGCCCAAAATGTGTACATAGAGGAAGATGAGGTTCACCTCACGGACAACTCATGACTCCCTGTGCTTAGCCTCCTTGTAAAATATCTTCTGGCCAGATCTGTGTTTACGTGGCAATAGTTCAGATTCGGCACCTTAATTGTCACCTCTCCCTCACTTCCTGTCTCTTTCGACCACTCGCCGTCACCTTCGTAACTGCAGTGCTAAGACGGCCGTTATCCACACCTTTCCCGCCAAAAGTAAATGAAATATATAAAAAAAAAAACGAATTTCTACCGAAACAGAAAGAGACAGCGCGGGGCGGGAAAGAGAGAAAATTTAGATTTTTTTTTTTTTTAATGAAAGATATCTGCATTAAATCTACTATCTATATTCTTGAAAACGACAGAGCGTGAAATGCACTTCTGGGCGTGCTCGGCGGCAACCGAAATCTCTCTCCCCCGTTGAACAGCGGCAGCCCCAGAGTGTTAGCAATATCTCTAATTTTATTTGTATATGAATTGAATATTGTATTTTGATGGTAATGCGGGTATGGAAGAAAATAAAAGGATCGGATTTGATTTGATTTGACTTGACTTGATTCTGTTTAAATTTCCCGCCGAAAGAGAGGCCCAGCTCACATCAAATGTCACTTCCAGTTCTTATTTTATACGCAACTTTAACCGAGTAGTAGCAGCATGAATTTCCATTTCAAAATTTCATAATTTTTTTTAATTTAAAGAAAAATTCGGAGTTAATTACAAAACAGACACAAGTTTATGACTGATCTTCAGTAAAAAAGTGATAGAATGCTATAATGTCAAAAAAAGTAACCTGAACAGTGAAGTGAATTGTTTGGGAGGTCAACCAATCTGTACATCTGATGCTCTTTTGATAGACATGTCGATAAATAACAGTCCAATTACGAAAGAATAACTCGTATATACTCAGGATAATACGATTGATCGCCTGTATGCGGCTCACAATTAAGGGGATCAGGAAGTGTACCGAAACCAAGTCTACCTTTCATAATTTTTATTTGGGATCATTTGTTTTGCGGTTACTGGGCCCGTCTCTCTCGCCATTCGAAATTTGAACTTAGAACATAACGGTAAGTATATGTATCTTTTGACTGCTTTAGTAGTGGGGTTCCCTCAACTCACCAAGCTGTCCCGGCCAACACTATAACTACTTATTTAATTAGTTTATATCAGGGAATCACACCCACCTGAAATGTGATGTGTGGTCCGGGTCCCTCCATTGCAACCAACCAAAACAACTACTTTTGGAAACAGAAGCCGTTCGATTTTGAACTCATTCCCTGGTAGGAAAGGAGTTGCCGCCTCAAATTTTTTGCTTGCACAGGAAAACTTACCTAGTGCTTTTTTTTTTTGGGTCTTAATACAACAAAACAAACTAAATTTGCATGATTAATAATCGAATCTTGTCTATAAGTTGGTGTAGTGTAATCCTTATCCGTAGATTTCATAGAAACATTACACTTTTGAAGATCCTTCGAAAACATTTGATTTTGCCAACCAATTTTCGAAAATCTGCAAGATTTTGGAGGGAGGCCCCGCAAACACGTGCATAGGATACCTAATTGTTAGCTTGGATTGGAATGGAGAGCATCGAATTCGAGTAGGGTGTCACATGCGCTAGTGTCAATAAAGAGGATGGTCAACGGTCAATCCCTTGATAGGAGTGCGTGTGTGTAATTGTAATTCCTTTACCCTCCAATGGGTTCCAGATGGCAGGACAAGTCACTGCTCTTAATCCAAATTTGGCTCTTAGGTTCTGTCTGATTCTGCACGCAAAGCTAATCTCATGGTTACCTTTCAGTCATCAATCCCAGCTGAGATTGGTTATGTTATGGGCAACTCTTCCCTGCGTGGAAACCAACCGATCCATCCAGTTCTATCTTTATTGCCATGTGAAGAGCAGATCCACAAGTCACCATCAGATCCAAAGGACATATAAACTTTGTACTAACTCGCAACAAATCCTTGGCATATATACGCTCGATTGTCTAGAAGGAAACAAATGAACGCGTCTATTTTAAATTTATTAATAAAAGAAAGGAAGACGTGAACACAAAGTGGGAGGTGGATCGTGGGTTCCTACTTCCTACTATGCATCTGGACATTACCTTGAGAAAGTAGGAGACGAAAATCGAATAATTTGCGAGAATGACATGTCTATGATTTTCTCAACTTCTTACCACATAACTTAGTTGCCACCATGTAAGTAATTTAAGGTTTCTGATGTGTCCTACAGAGATGTGTCATTAGGATTAGGAATGGATCCACATGCTTGTTCCCTTTTCAACTTTGTGGACCTTTACAGGCATATTCTTATGGCCGAGAAGCTGTACCGAAATCGTTTGGAGGGGAAGGGGATCAAGTCTTCTAGTACAGTGTCAGCTTGTCTCTCACAAGGATGAAGGATATGGTTTTTTATAAGGTTCAACCAGGCCGGGACCATACATTTTCAGCAATATCAGTCTATCTGTCTCACGCCGCAACATGGTGGATGTTTTCTCTCGTAGTTTTTTATTTTAGTTTTTGGGATCCAAATGTGCAGGAGTGTTTGGAAGATAACTTTACAGCTATATTTCACATTAAATAGTATTAGCTGTTTGTAGTTAAGAGTTGGTTGGGTTGAATCAACCGATTGTAATTAGGAGATGGTTGATTTAATCCAACTAGTCAATTTTTCAAAAGCTACTTATGAGTAACTTTTCAACAAATCAGCCAATAAAAATTTTACTGAATGATAATTGTGCCCTCAAACGTATTTCTAACTCATTTGAAATATATGAGATTAACTATAGATGTTATCTATAAATTAATCAAAACGTCTATATGATAGCTTAAATTGACAAGCAAGATATTATTCATCGAATAAGTTTACAAACAACATAAGGTATAAAGTTAAAGATGATATTAAAATTTTGTTGTTGTTGTTGTTATTATTGGTATATATTCTATATTTTTTTATTAAAATTATAAACTGAATATTTGTAGAATTAAATATCTAAAATTTAAATTACTATAAGAATATTCAACAAAATACTAAATTCATATCCTTATAAATTTTTTTGAAGCCAAGTCTTTATAAAATTATTTTACACATAAATATCTAATTTTATCAAACATCAAATGACAAACAACTAATATAATTCGCTGATTAAATTTGTTGATATAATCAATTATTAACCCGCAGTTAATACAATCGGTTAATTATCTGACCTTAACGTTCTACACAGTCAACGCAGCTGGAGAAGCATGTAACGTAAAGGGTTAAGATTATCCTTGATCCTCTGGCTTAAATGCCCAAAACGAAGTAGTTTTAGAGCGGAAACAGGATAATTAAATTAACCCTTTTGTAGTTGGGTCTATAATTTAGTTGGTGGACTGGTGTTGTGGGGCGTAAGGAGAAACATGTCTCACATTTGAATGAAAAGGAGGGAAATATGTCGGATGCTTTGTTTTGGGAGATTCTTGGGGCTTGTCTTCCGCTAATATGAGACATGGCGTCAGCATTTTGACCATCTATTCCTTTCCCAGCCTCGCGTGTCGCGTGTCGCATGTCGCATGTCGCCACCACCTCCTACTTCTTCCACACACTGTCCACCGTTTATAGTTACAATATGCTAGTGTTTTCGGACCTAACATGAGTTACTCGACCAAAAACCATTACCGCAATTCAAAGCATGAACTCTACGCTTTTATTGCTTTACCTTTCTTGTCCACGGAACCCAAAAACCAAAAAAAAAAAAAAGAGTACGGTCGCATAACTTGATCAATAAAGTTTCTTTGACTGACCGTAAAACAAGGACCATCCCAGGTTAAGGGTTTGGGTAGAAAAAGAAAAACTGTAGTCTAATCTTATCCACCATTGTTAAAAAAGGTGAAGCACTTAAATTCTTTGGTCTTTGGAAGCACGAACTGGCGTGAGTACAATAAAAAAACAATGCAGTAGGACAAGTGCACAGAACAAGTATCAGCCATATTATTATTCCAAGCCCTGACATTCGCATTAAAACTCGGAATACCTTGGCCGCAACTCATTTAGGGCAATCACGCAGTTCTCATCTCAAATCAAATCATCCCGTACTAGTCTTTTTAAAAGTAACATTTAATGCCCAAACTCAAAGAGGGAAACTAATGAAGCTGGTGTACATAATGTTGACAATCAATGCTCACGCAAATGCTCAAGCAACCAGTAAATTTGATAGATCTTCGAGTCACAATGAGACTGACACATCATTCTCAACCAATCTTAGAAATACAGCTCTCCCAAAACCCCTCAGACAGAAATGGACGGCTGCTCCTGAAGTATAGTTTCATTTGGCATAACATTATACAGTTGAAATAGGATAAGAAATCTATTTACCAACAAATCCCTCCGCTTCCTTTAATTAAACACATACTATATTACTACAAAACATATATGCAAAAGAATTTTAGACAATTGGGTGGTGGAAGAAACTCAATGATCTGCGTCCAGATGTTGGCTGCTTTCATCTAGATGTATCTGCGAACAAAACATAACACTTCATCAATTATACTAATAACATTTACCAAAAAAGAAAATTTGCAAAAAAAGGGGTTCTAACCTTTAAATGTTTAGCCAAAATGTAGAAAAAAAAGGTATAATATTGTGAAAAAGCAGAAGATGATATTTTAGTACTTTGTATTGACTTATTTTAGTCTGATGCAAAACCACAAGCAAGCAGAAGTCAAGTACCAGGAGGAGATCTTCATCTGTACCAAACGACTTGCGTGATTCTTCCAGGCATTTTGACGAGATTCTCTCATCTTTCCTGCATAAATAAAATTCTATGAAGTTCAGCAACTAATCGGGCACTGGACACGTATTTGCCCGTGCACCACAACATTACCTGGAACTGGCAGGATCTCGGATCTCAAACTCATCAGTGACCGCATCATAGCCACATATCAGAACGTAATGACCTACTCATGTTCGCGACCAAAATTATGACGTATCAACTCAAGACACAGGGGCATTTAAACAACAGGAGGAATTTGAACAAAGGAAAGGGTACCAATGCTCACCAGTGTAGCTCGAGCGAGAGCTCATGCCTGATAAAATAACATCTTCCACCCAAGACCATCTGCAACATCAGAATAAAACATCCTATAACTTTAACATATGAAAGACAAAATTTTACGTCTGATAAATCAGTATTGGTGAAATGGTGTTCTGAAAAGAAGAAAATGGAAGAACATAGCTATGCACCTTAATTTGTACTGGTCAACTAACGCGATTGCAATATAATGCCCTGACAGAATCAAGCGAGAAATTTCTTTTTCATTGATTGACCTGACCTGCACTGTTAGAAAAGAGAAAGTTACGATCTTTAAGGACAAATACATCTTCATGGTGGAGATGAGAATGGCTTGGTGGTATCAAATGATCATCTCTGGATGAATAATTGTGTTTGGAGATAGCTGCCTGCATTTGTTTCACGTACATCCTACTCAAACTACTGCGATCAACACAAATATTGCTCTAAGAACTCAACCAGAAGCCACACAAAATTACCATCAGATATTGCTAGATGTTATATTAGATAGATGCTCTTTCAAGAACACCGAGTACCTGTATATTAATCCCTTCATCAACAGCTTTCCGAAAGAGTGTATCCACTCGCACTAGATCATTAGGAAGTTGCTCCTGCACAATAAAAAGTTTGCTTCTATGAATGGAGTGGAAAGCAAAATATGACTTGCAAGTTATATTCATCTTAACAAGAGGACATGGGCACTGCAGCATCCATACAATCTGTTGTTGGGTGATATGGCCCAAATACACGAGGTAAATTTGTTATTTGAATGTGAAGTAGCAACATCGGACAAATCTGATACATGCGTTAGAAGCATCTACATACTTCCAACCTAGAATGGACCAGATTAACTGATACAATACGCACTCTAGCTAGATACTGTCTGATCTAAGATTAACCTATAAAAAGTAGGTACATAAGTATGAAAGACTATGACCTTGTAAAATGTCTCAGCAGAGTAATTTGGATTCGCACCAAGTGTTACAGTGAAGTACGAAAATCTAACAGAAAACTTCTGCAGCACGTATGCCAGGTCAACCGTCCAAATGCTGCAAATAAGAGCTATCAATAGTATGATTCTTTTTTCTTTTCCCTTTAAATCATTACATTGCTTAAAGGAAAGTTTCATTTTTTACGTATTAGTAATGTAACTGCTCACAAATGATAGGTCATAGTTAAGTAAATAAATGATCAGCAATTAACGAAAAGGAAAATATTGAAAGAAACGCTTGCATATGATATAACTCAATTGGTGCAGTTGGGGAACAGATCACCTGTTCCCATTACTCTGTTCCTATCTTATTCCATGAGCATCCATCCATTCAATAAATGGGATCAACAAAAAAAAGATGGATGGATACTCAAGAAATAGGGTAGGAACCGAGTAACAGGAACAGGTGATCTAAATCCTAGTTGGCCACCCTTTTCATAGTATCAAAACAACTAACCTAGCATATTATTGAAACTATGCTTCTGAATATCATATGTTTCGGACCGTGGGGGCCAGATCCTCTGGCCCCTTCCCCTGGTCCTATTCTGGCCCCCTCCCATCTGAGTCATCCACTCAAGTGGGTCCCATTTGAGTGGATGACTCAGATGGAAAGGGACCAAAATAGGGCCAGAGAAAGGGGGATAGAGGATCCCCTTCCCGGACCGTGAGTCTTTCAATTTTTACATTTTCTTCAACAAAAAGATAGAGAAGCAATAGTAGAACTAGCTCTAAGGGACGTAAAATATCACCTAAAAATTTATCATGAATAGACAGATTTTTTAAAACAGATATGGCTGCTTAGACTTAACTACTACTTCCAATACTCAATTTGCAGACATAAATAAAACCTATTACATAATCTACAAGCATCATTCAAAAACCAGACACAACTTATATGACAATATGATCAAGGCACAAAATACTGCAGACCTTTACTGGGAAGAAATGAATTCCATTACCTAATCTGCAAATCAATGTAGAACCAGAAAGACTTGAGCGGCAATTTGCTTGCGACACAAAATAAATTTAACTAAAGATAACAATTACTTGAGAAAGCCTTGATGTTCTAGACTAAAGAACTGATACTTAATGCGGTTAACAATAATATACCTGGTGGTGTTGCAGACATCTGCCAAAGACTGAATGCTGCAATCTGTTATGCCAATGGTATTCAAAGCCATCAGAACACAAGCAAGGCCACAATCCCAAGAGTTCAGCTGATTTATATGTGGTACCTAAATGCACCAAGACATATTAAATCCCACGAGTAAAATCAACCCACAGGTCAGTAAAAGAAACATAGTGAATCACAGCCATTGAGTTTATCCCCAAATCCTAACCTCAACCAACTTTAGTGCACAAATTAAATAAGCAGAACAAACAGAGATAAGACCATAATCGAACAGAGATAAGACCATAATCGCCTTACTTGAATGAATAGTGAGCATGGCAAGACCTTATGGCATTCCCTATTACTGGTAGAAGGCTCGATATGGTGGCATTCTTCTGCATTTAAAAGTTCTTTTGAACCCTCTTCCTTTTGTGGCTTTTCAGCTTCCACGTTAAGAATTTTGTTCAACACAAAATATACTGGCCACATAGTGAACAGTCAATCGATTGATTCACCACTCTTTAGAGCCAAATACGTCAACAGAGAGTTAAGAAAATGGATTCATTCAGTCTTGTTTTACCCGCCTCTGACACCGCTTTGTAAATGTTTCTCCAAGATAAGGTCTTGGTTGTTCGTAATGTAATATTAGTTTCGCAACATGAGAGAAATCCCGTTTCACTCTGGTAAATATTTGAAACCAAGACCTCTTAATCCGGAGGAGAAAGCACCAGCCACTACGCTGCTTCCTCAACCTCCCACAATTCTACATTAAAAGCGCATCAATTGGAACGCAATCATGTCAATGAGTATGAAAGCTCAATTCTAAGCCAAATCGCGTTACTTAAGAAGACTAAGCCAGT
The DNA here is from genome assembly GCA_024703695.1 of Erythroxylum cataractarum. NCBI lineage: Eukaryota > Viridiplantae > Streptophyta > Magnoliopsida > Malpighiales > Erythroxylaceae > Erythroxylum > Erythroxylum cataractarum. The sequence goes on from JANJEY010000236.1 coordinate 27,563,981, forward strand.
CATATCAGAATGAAAAGACTGGACATATCTGTATAAATTTGAAGTTCAACAAGTCACCATCTTGGCAAACACCTAATGGTTCATCAATGATCAAGGTTAACACCTATTACTAGTGAAGAAAATTTCGTGAACGCAGAGAAGGAGTTTGCTACGGTGATTTTATGAAAAGGGCTGATCCAGGAGGTACTGCTATGCGTTGAAGGAGCCGGATCATTCAAACAGATGACAATCGGCAATTGAAAAAAAGAAGGAATCTAATCATGGGTTCAATAACAGTCAAAGACAAAAGCAAAGACAAAATATTTCATATGTAACAGATCATATAACATCTGAATGCCATAGAAAAGAAAAAACTTGGAAGGGAATAAGAAGAAACTTTGTCCAAGAAAAGGGGAAGGCAGCAGATTAAGCTTTGTTAGGTTACCTTCCCTGCCCTCTTCTTCTCCAACTTTCTATTCTACCGTTTGCACCTCAGCTCTGCTGTCCCCTTTGTCTTGTCTTGGGTTTAAACAATAGGTAAGAAGATGGCAGTTGAGCGATGAGCTACAAAAAGGCCCATTTGCATAGTTGTTGTTGCCCTGTGTTTGTGTTCCACCGGCTCGTGGTTGACCATTCCACCCCTCCCGGCTGGCGGTGGATTTGTTGGATCATACTTGGGCCGAATAATTCAATGCTTTTAAAACTATTTCACCCTCTGTCTAGATGGAAATCGTACCCCACTTCATTTGGGCCGTAGGACCCTGGAATTAGTTTGCGCCAATAACAGATGCCCGTCTTCAAACTTAGTAGGAACACCACATTTGATTTTAACCTTCAGCTAAGAAAAGAGTAACCAAATGAAATAGAAGTAGCAGTGAAGAGTCATATGAAGAAAAAAAGCACATATTAATCCTCCAACTGTTATCTTAGGCACACTTAACTCCACCAACTTTAAAATTTATCAAATCGTTTAGACTATATTTTTACCAGCCACTAATAACTGTGATATATGTGTACTGTCTATGTTATACAAACTCAACAAAAAATAGGAAATAATTAGGCATTCTTTTAATCTTATGTGAAGACCATTGTAAATAAATTATATCTAACACAGAGATAAATAATACAATCTTTTAAAATATATGCACCATTAAATAATTAAATAATTTGCTCAGATTTGATTATAATCTACCAATTAAAGGATTCTTGAAACGAAACTTATTTCTTGCAAAAAATCTTCATTTAGTATTTTTATATTTTTCTAAAGATTATCATATCATTTTAAGTGAACATTTTCTCATATTTATAGATAATGTCAAGATGTTAACTAATTATTAACAGCTAATAATTGAAATGTTACATCTCAAACTCATTGTCCATTTGTTATCATCTCTCGTTCTCACATGATGAGTTTAGGTAATACAATTTCTGCATGTTCTCATACTTGTCCAATAACTCGTATGACTGGCATACGACGAGAGCTCATGGTCATATATTTCTTAGGAATATAGGACCTCTCAATTAATAATCATTCCTTAAGTAAATTTTGAATGCCATATCCTAACTCATATCTCGTATTTAGTCCCCCTTTGATCTAATTTATTTCATCTTGTTATAAATGTATTCAATTCTCTTACTAAGAATCGTTGACCCCCTTTGAATACATATTTTTCTTATGTGATTTACCAATCAAAATGGCCCTCCTCTACTTTAAATTCTCTTGAATTCAATACAATTTGTTTTTCTTGAATTTTCCCTTAAGATCGTATCAAACATAATGGGATCCGATCCGGGAATCGGATCCCAACCAAAAAAGCGGAATGAATCGGAAGCAAAACAAAGACTTATCGAAGTCAAAAGCGAATCGGCTCGAAGTGAAAGCAAATATAGCGAAACGAAATGAATACAGATTAACGGCGGAACGCAAATTGGATCGGAAATCACACGAAACATAAACAAAGCGGAGACAAAAGCCGAAGCAAAAATAGCGAAACGAATCGAATAAGCGAATCGGATACGACTAGTGTAACGAATCAAAAGCAAATCAAATACAAAGACAAGCGCCAACGAATCCGACATCCGATAACATACATCTTAATAAACGAACGCGTTGGAAACCTAGACTATCCAAATCCGGTATAAATTTGTTTTTTCTTTCTTTCTCATCTTTATTCAAACTAATGCAAATCAAGAATACAATTTCCTTTTTCTTGGGAAGTGTCCT
>JANJEY010000236.1:27814563-27826400 GCA_024703695.1 Erythroxylum cataractarum
ACAATTAAAATAATAAGAATGATTAAAGAAACATAACGTTTTTATTATTTATTATAATATAATTTATAATAATAATTCTTCATATAATTTATAAATTAAAACTGATTATAAGTAATTAGGAAAAATAAACATATAATTTTTTCCTTATTATTATTATGAACAAAATTAAGAATAATCAGAGATTTATTCATGTTGTTTAATATCATTAATAAATAAATAATTTATTAATAATAAGAATAAGAGTAAGTAGGGAATTAATCATGAAAGCCCATTTGAAACAATTAAATTAATAAGAATAATTAAATAATCATAACGATTGTTAATAATAATGTAATGGTGAATAGTAATAACGAATATAAAATAAGCACTTATCATATTGGAAAACAATTAAAATAATAAGAATGATTAAAGAAACAAAACATTTTTATTATTTATTATAATATAATTAATAATAATAATTCTTCATATAATTTATAAATTTAAACTGATTATAAGCAATTAGCAAAAACAAGCATATAATTTTTCCTTATTATTATCAACGACAAAAATAATAACAATCAGGAATGTAATCATCTTATTTAATACAATCAAAAACCCAAATCATGTAATAAGTTATAACAATAATAGTAGGAGGAATTGGGCGTATGCAAGGATGGGCATTTTTCAACCCTCGCGAGGGGGGCCTCACCTAACCCGAGTGGATCGCATCTTCTGTTCCTCCGCTTGGCTTAACTCTTTTCCCCACACGTCAGTTACTCATCTGCCTTTCCTCAAGTCCGATCATCGCCCCCTTCTCGTGACTTTCCTTCACTGCCCCCGACAATCTTCCTCGGCGCGTCCCTTCCGCTTCCAATCTGCTTGGGTGACTCATGAGGGATTTCCCCGCATGGTTGCAAAACATTGGAATTCATCTCTTCCCACCTTTTGTGACGGTCCATCATCTGGGTGAACAATTGTGAACTTGGAATCACTCGGATTTTGACAACATCTTTTCTTGCAAAAAGAGGCTTCTGGCTAGGCACACGAGGGTCCAACGAGCCTTGGACACACAGCCCTCTACTTCTTTGCACGAGCTGGAAGTCACTCTCCGTCAGGAATTAGAGCACGTTCTTTTTCAAGAGGAACTATACTTGCATCAACAATCCCGTTGCCAGTGGCTCGGTCAGAGCGATTGTAACATCAAGTACTATCATGCTCTAACGACCTCCAAAAGACGAAGGCTCCACATTGCCTCTTTACAAGACCCTTCAGGACTATCTCATTTCGTCCCTGCCGACATTCACAATATGGTTCAGGGCTTCTTTCAAGCCCTCTACACAGCAGACCCTAATCCTCTTGCGTGCCCCCCTCTCAAAGGTTGTTTTCCCCTCCTCCCTCCGACCGCGGCTCTTGACCTAGTTCGCCTCATTTTACCTGATGAGGTGAAATCCGCCTTTTTTGAACAAGCTCCCAACAAAGCCCTAGGTTTTGACAGGTTTACGACTTTCTTTTATCAAACTCAATGGGACACCGTCGAGCCTTCCTTGACTTGCTTCCTCCAACTCACTTTTCAGCACACGGTGTGGGAAAAGGAACTCAATCGCACCTTCCTGGTCCTCCTTCCCAAAATTCCTTCCCCCACTTCCATTACTCAGGTTCGCTCTATCACCCTGTGTTCGGTTATTTACAAAACCCTCACTAAGATTACCATCCGCCGGTTACAACCTTTTCTCGACACTCTGGTTGGCCCGAACCAGTGTAGCTTCGTCCCTGGCCGCTCTATCACCGATAACATCATTATCGCTCAAGAAATCATTCATACGATGAGACAGAAAATCGACAAAACGGGCTTCCTGGCAATCAAGGTTGATCTTGAAAAAGCGTATGATCGTCTATCTTGGGATTTCATACAGGACACCCTTCTTGATATCGGGCTCCCGGGATCATTTATTTCCCTCATTATGAAGTGCGTCTCCTCCGTTTCTCTACAAGTCAATTGGGACGGGGAGTTCAGTGAGTCTTTTACCCCTACCAGAGAGATTCGTCAGGGGGATCCATTATCGTCGTATCTGTTTGTTCTTTGCATGGAACGTCTTGGTCATCTCATCAATCATGCGGTTGCTCAAGGATGGTGGAAGCCGATTCGCCTCAGCCCGTCCGATCCCCCCGTGTCTCATCTATTCTTTGCTGACGATCTCATCTTATTTTCTGAAGCCACCTCCGCATAAGTCCAGATCATCCGAGACACCTTAACCGCATTTTGCAGTGCCTCTGGTCAGAGGATTAGTCATGCTAAATCTCGCAGTTACTACCCCAAGAACGTTTCGTGTTCTGTGGCACGCCGGTTGAGTCGAGACTTGGGCTTTCAACAGACCATGGACCTCTGTCGTTACCTGGACGTTCCCTTACTCCATGGTAGGGTTCACCAATGCACTTACCACTATAACCTTGAGAAGGTGCATCACCGCCTCTCAGATTGGACTGGGCAGCAGCTTTCCTTAGCCAGCCGTACTACCCTCATCCAATATGTTATTTCAGCCCTTCCCACGTATACCATGCAGACTGTTTGTCTCGCTCGTCACCTCTGCGACGAGTTAGTAAAACTCATGCGCAACTTCTTATGGGGCTCCACCCCAGCGGCTCGGAAGGTCCACCTGGTGCCGTGGGACACCGTCTGCACACCTAAGCTTCATATAGGGCTGGGACTTCGCCACATTCGGGAAACCAATGATGTGCAGTTAATCAAATTGGGGTGGGCTCTGCTCTCGACACCTGATAAGCTTTGGGTCCGCATTGTGGCAACCAAGTACAAGTTGAATGTCCACAGTCCACCCGCGACGCTAGGGACCACAGGTGGATCCATGACCTGGAGGAGCATTAAAGCAGTTTGGCCTCATGTCATTCGTGGCATAAAATGGGTGATCTTTGATGGGACAACAACACGTTTCTGGTTGGACCCTTGGGTGGATAACTCGAGCCCACTACTCTCCCACGCCCTGAGGCCTATCCCACCTTCTAAGCAGTCACACACTGTGCAACATTATGTGGACCCCATAGGTAATTGGGCATGGCACGAGTTTCAGTCTCTCCTTCCTTATTGTCTTTGTTTGCTAATTGCAGGTATCCCTCCGCCTCAACTACATTCTAGGGAGGACAGATTGACCTGGGGTCGGTCGGACTTCGACAAGTGTTCTACAGCCTCCGCGTACTCGATGCTTATGGATCAGGATTCTGTCGACTCCACCGGATTTTGGTAGCTTATCTGGGGTTGGGCAGGTCCTCAACGTATCTGTTCCTTCCTTTGGCTCCTGGCCCAAGACAAACTCCTGACCAATCAACAGTGGCGGCGACAGCAACTGCATCCGACGGCGGATTGTCCTCATTGCCAGGCCGAGGAATCCTCTCTCCATGTGATGCGGGATTGCCCCAGAGCTTGACACTTGTAGCTCACATTCCCTACCCAGGCCCTTTCCCCTGATTTTTCCCTCGATTTTCTCACCCTTCGGTTCCATGATTGGCTCTTCAGAAATCTTCACAGTTCTCGTCAACTTTATGGTCTTGACTGGTCCCTTATTTTCGGGACGACCTGCTGGTTCTTGTGGTCGTGGAGGAATAAGTCCATTTTTGACCCTCATTTCTCCTGGCCCTCTTCTCCGGTTCACAGTGTTTTTGACTACGTCCACCAGATCCACACTGCCTTGAGATGGTCCAAGCGCGCAGTGTTAGGACAACTCATGCGACACATGTAGCTCATCGACTGGAGTCCTCCTGAGCCAGATTGGGTGAAACTCAACACGGATGGGGCCAGTCGGACAGATCTGACATTGACCTCCGCGGGCGGCCTTATCCGGGACAGCACGGGTTCCTGGCTTGGAAGTTTCGTTCAGAACCTGGACTGGTGTACATCTTTCACCGCCGAGCTTTAAGGCGTATTCACTGGCTTGTAGCTGGCATGAGAACTTGGTTACCGCCGGGTGTTCTTGGAGTTGGGCTCCCAGGTAGTGCTGCAGTCCATTTCTGATTCGGACACTCGCCTCACATCTATTAACCCACTCTTGGTTAGCATCACGGAACTTCTCAGCCACAAATGGGCGGTCTTCCCCTGCCATACATACCAGGAAGGCAATCGCTGCACGGATTGGTTAGCCTCAGTCGCAGTCAATTTTGATTTAGGAGTTACCACTTTTATACATGCACCCTCTGAGTGCCTTTCGCTCCTCCTAGAAGATATGGCGGGGTCTCAATCCCCACGCAATATTTTGTAATTGTTAGGATTTATTTTTAATATATCCTATTTTTATTTTTGGCATTTTAATTGGACATGAGAATTTCCTTAATAATTATTGAAGATTACACTCCCTTGGAAGTAGATGGTACTTGGGATTTGAATTGGCATAATTCACGGTAGTTGATTTTCTAAAGATGGAATTGACATAAAAAATGGACTCTTCTAAAGGATAAGATGATATTGCGTGATTAATGGAATTTTTGTAGATGGTCTCTTTGCTGACGTGGAAAAGTGGAGTAGGGCATCTTTTGGTCTGGTGATTTTCACTTGTTTTTAGCTGGTTGGTGAATGATACGGCGGTGATTTTCTGGTTCCTTAGGCTGCTGCGTTTTTCTGTTGTTTGTAATTTTACTTCTCTGGGTTGTCTCTTGAGAGATGGGTGCTTGATTGGAATAGTTAAGTCTACGTAAATCAGCACAATTAAGTTGGTGGCTGCCTATGTGTTTGCTGATGTCCTGTTCATCTAATATATCGTCTGCTTGGACTGATTGCGTTGGTCTTTTTTAAGCATCTCCACTTCAGCTCTTTTATTTTTTTCAAGCAGTCAAGGAATTTGGCAATTTTCAGTGAAGAGTTTCAGATCTGACACATTATTATTTTCTTGTTTTATTTGTGTTTGAGTTTGAGCGGAAATAGTTAGAAAATCCTTTGACGAGGTTAACACGAGTCGGTCGTGTTATTGGACGTGAAGATCTTTCACGGGTAGTTAGCTTTTGGGTTAGTTACTTAGATTGAGTCTTACGGAGTTGATTAATCTTTGTAATTTTTGTAAACTACAGTGAAATAGATTAATCTGAGTGAGGACCCTGCAGACGTAAGCAAATTTGCCAAACTACATTACCAAACGTCAATATTTTATTTAATGTTTCACTCTTGCAATTACGAATTTATTCGTGCTGAAAAGTTTACGTTAGATAATCTGCAAACTTATTGACAATTTAATTTTCTCAGTTATCTTTCCCTGTAACAATAAAAAAAAAAAAATTCAGGCCTCATGCAATCAATCTCACTGTTACTAATCTGCAAGCCACAGAAAACCTCTAAATCTCGATACTGCACATCTTCATTTCTTCATTACAGCTGCCCTGGTCTCCCACTTCACTAAAGTCTTTGTCAGCATCTCGCCTTCATGGCACAAAACTTGGAATCCTATCATGTCCCGCAGAGAAACAGAAAAAGCAAGCTTAGAGTCACACAAGCCAACCAAGAACAGCAGGGCGCTCCAGCACAACGAGTTCTCATGAACACTACACTTGAAAACATTTATTACGAGAAACACCAGCCCTTAACTTGTAGTCTATATACACCCTGCCTAGCTAAGGATCTAAATTGTAGGACGAGTACAAGCCTTGGTGGTTCCATGAAGCAGAACGGTGAAGCCAGAAGCGTTGTTCCGCTTGGTCCCTTCACAGGCTATACATCGATATTGAAGACTTCAAGGTTCTTGAAACCTGCACAGCAGATTTTGGACGAGCTTTGTGGCGTCAATTGTGAAGGTTTGCCCTTTTTTCTGGATTGGTTAAGTGACAGTGAAGTCATGAGAGAAAGTATGTATCTTGGTGATCAAATGGATAATGGATGGAAGAATTTGAAGTTGACATTAATGTTGGAAGAGGTATGTTTCATCTATTATGCTTATGCACGGTTTATGTTCTTCAGATATTTTCTTGCTCAATTCTTGAGGAATAGTAGTGTCATCTTCTTTTTATAAATAACAGCGAATTTTAGGTTAAGGTACCGGTTGGGGTTGAAATGGAAAAGGGCTGTTTCCTCTCGATCAAACACATCTATCTACTTGAAGCTGGGAAAAAGAAGCAAAATGACCTTGAATGAAGCATGTAGCGTAAAAAGAATATAGTTGAAGACAATGTTCTTAAGTCAATAGTCTTAACAAATCAATTTCTTTCTCTTTTAGAGAATTGGAAATATAAATGGAGTGTAACTGAACAAGAATAAACACCATTTAATTCTTACCTACAGCAACAGCTACGTAGGAATTGTCAGTATAAAGGTAAAGCTGTTGGTTTTAAGTAAACAACTGGATCACTGTCAATTTCGACTCATAAGATGAACAGTGTGGTCATTGGTCAAATCTTAAGAGTGAATAAAGACTATGAATGCTGGTGAGTCTTGGCGTTTGTGTCGCTCCAGTGAAATGATTTGATTGTCACTGTTGAAGGAGTCAGTTTCTCGGGACAAGATATTATTTTTGATTGATTAATTGAAGGAAGACAAAGCAAAAAGATGTCTTGTCTTGTCGCATTGAATCAGGATCAAGGAATTACCTGAAAGGGGTCAAACAGAAACAGTAGTTTTTTTGCGTAATTAACTTTTGTAACATGTGACTCGTAGTAGCAGCAGTAATGATTAATCTGTTTCACTGTCCATCTTGATTAGGTGTGCAGGGGATACAAATTATATTACCATCAAATGCAGTCAGTTGCTTCGTCCTTCAGAATTGTTGCTGGGCTGGCAAATGCGGCTCCTTACGTTTGTTATGCAATCAAACTTGTCTTCAAGCATTTTACTTGCTTGAAGAATGCAATTTTTGACCAAATTAAGTTGGGAGGCAAAGGAAAGACTTCAGGATTTTGCGTAGCTCAACAACAACACATTCAAAACAAAACCCTGGCAATTCAGCATCACGTTCATGTTTGGAGATCCCAGAGAGGACTTCCAGAGCATGCAGTTGCGGTACTCAAATCATGGCTCTTTGAACACTTCCTCCATCCGTGAGCTCTTCCTTCCTTCGTACAGTAATGGCACAAATTTCTTTGCAATTATAACATATGCATTTGGCCTTTTTTCCTGCAGTTATCCAACAGACTCTGAGAAGCAAACATTATCTCAACAGACAGGTCTATCGCGGACCCAGGTGATGATTTCACTTCACATATGCTTTTCCTTTTTAGTTAATAGCAGATCATTGAAAACCCTGTTCATGTAGGTATCAAATTGGTTCATTAACGCAAGAGTTAGGCTTTGGAAGCCGATGGTGGAAGAAGTACATGTGCTTGAATCAAAGCGGGGAATGGAAGAAACCAGAAACGAGGCTGTCATGGCATCTAATTGCCCCGATCTCACTCGACGCCCAGAGGCCGAAGGAAACCAGATTAAACGCCTTAGAAATGATCAGAGACAGGAACCATGAGATTGTTCCACGAACTGATGTGGTGTTGGTACTGGACGCGAGGGTGTTTCTTTGGTATTGGGTCTCCGACTATTAACTAATGGACTTGTCACAACCTGTCCCCATAAACATTTCTCACACTGTTGATTTAGAAATGCTAAACATGGTGGATTCCGCAAAATAATCAGTATGTATGAGAAAATCTCTATTGTGGTTGGATTAGTGAAAGTAATATCGAATGTAATTTGCATTTGCACAAGCCCAAGATATCCCAATGGATTAGTGAAAGTAATACCGGATGTAATTTGCATTTGCACAAGCCCAGAATCTATCTTCTAAACAAGCTCAAGTTTTAACTTGGACGTGTAATTTCGATATCCCAGAATCTATCTATCTTCTGAACAAGCTCAAGTTTTAACTTGGACGTGTAATTTCTCTATTGGGCCTTGTAGCTTGGTTGAGCCAGTGACTAAACCAACGACCAATAGTAACAATGCGCGTGTGATGCTGAGGTCGGTGAGTGGTATTCCTTGCTTCAAAACAAGGGAAAATAAACGTATCCAATAGGCTGGACACGTGGCAGAAGCCCAGAGGAACAAAAGGGGTTAACCGACTTCACAGCAACGACCGCAAACCAGCAGCCCGCCCCTCGGAACTCATCTTTTACTTGGAATATTCCAAAAACTATACCTCTCTATTGTCCTTTGATCCCACCTTGGTAAATATCGGGTACTCCGAATTCATTGTGAGTTCGCGTATATTCCCATCACATTCCAAAAGGCGCCCTCAAGCATCGACGCTCCCGAGTCCCGTCGCACAATGTGCATCTGAAGCAACGCAGTTTAAGTGTCATTAGCAAGCCACGAGAACCTCTGCAAGTGGTCACATTTTTGCTTCCAAAGGAAAAAAAAAAAAAAAAGAGAATTGGGAGCTTGAGCCTGGCTTATTAGACGAAGAAGAAAAGCCAGGGGCTGTCAGCAATTTTCTGGAAATCTCTTGATTTAGGGTTTCTCCAATTTCTTGAACGTGACTTCATCTGTTTGCTTTTTATATCCGTTATCGGGTCTGTTAAGGTTTCCAAATTTCAGGCCTTTAATGTTTCAATTAGAGACTCATTAGTGAAGAAAGTGAAAAAGTGTGGGAGAGAGGTATGCAGACGGAAGCAAGAGTGGGAGTGGTCGTAGACGGAGGACCCAGAGGTCTCAGTTCGCAACAAAAACAACAAAAACCGTTGCACCAACAGCAGCCACACCACCACCAATCGCAGATCGGAACGGTTTCTCAGCTTGTTGCCGGTGGAGTGGCAGGTGCTCTCAGTAAGACATGCACTGCACCACTTGCTCGCCTTACCATACTCTTTCAGGTAATATTTTCCTCCGCTTCTTTATTCTTGGCCGGTTAATGGGTTTTCAAGTAGTTTGCTGAGTTTTGTATGTAACTCGTCAATGAGGGTGCTTATGTATTTGTAATTTGTTTTCTGTCGTGAAAGTTTAGATTTTTACATCGGAATGTGGAAATTTTATGCATTTTGTGTAGCATCTCCTGAATTGGGATAGTATAGTAAGTCATCATGTATTTCTGTTTCTAAAATTCCATCTTTTAAACACATGGAATTTCTAGTGATGCCGGAGCGGTAGTTTTGGAAATAGGTAGATGGGATGAGGGTAAGAAACATTTGGAAAGAATGAAATATAAGTTCAGGATAAAAGAAGTCTTGGGGTTGTTAAATTGTTTACGTGGAGTCTAACTGCGGAGACTCCAGGAACGCTAACTTGCTACTTATTGGTTTCAGTTCTGTTACATAACTTATTTTGCTTCTCAGTTTTTTAGGAGGTATACATCAGGATGTACCTCTAATATGTTAAAAGTAGTACAAAAAATTTTAGTTTCTAGGCATTGCAGCCAATGACTTACCTTTTCCGGTGAGATGGTTGTCTCAATTTTGATGAATGGTTTGTATGGGTTCCATAATAGAAGAGTAGTTAAAAGTTGTGGATCATTTGAGCCAGCTGAACTAAAATATTGTGTTTTGTTTTCGAGTCAGTAATTAGCAATGTAGCATAGCCCTTTATTTATTGTTTTCTTCTCTACAAAAAATGGCCTTGCTTTTGTAGGTGCAAGGAATGCTCTCTGATGTTATAACACTGAGGAAAGCGAGCATATGGAATGAGGCTTCCCGGATTGTTAGGGAGGAAGGATTCAGAGCTTTCTGGAAAGGGAATCTTGTTACAATAGCTCATCGGCTCCCTTACTCTTCTGTCAATTTTTATGCCTATGAGCACTATAAGATGGTGGGGATTCTCAGCGTTTAAATTAAAATTTGGCATCAACAAAAACTTGATTCTTCATAGATTTCTGGTAGCTTAAAATATTTACCATTGGATCTATTTTGCAGCTGCTACATATGGTGCCTGGACTGGAAAGTCAAAAGGCGAATATGGGTGGAGACCTCTTTGTTCATTTTGTGGGTGGTGGTTTGGCTGGCATAACAGCTGCTTCTGCAACTTATCCACTGGATCTTGTAAGGACACGCCTTGCAGCTCAGGTAACATTTGTATAACCTCTCCCAGTTCAGAACTGGCAATAACATTTTAACTTTCCGATTAATTTGATTAAACCTGAACCTGCAGACAAATATCATTTACTACAGAGGTATCTCGCATGCATTACGAACAATTTGTAGGGACGAGGGAGTTTTTGGCCTCTACAAGGGACTTGGAGCAACACTCTTAGTATGTCTATTACTAATAATGTTAGCTTTTCCTCTGTGTGTACCCTTTGATGCTTACTTAACGTGAGTTGGCTACTATGATAGGGTGTTGGACCTAATATAGCCATCAGTTTTACTGTGTATGAGACTCTACGATCTTTCTGGCAGTCTCACAGGTGGGACTTTCCTAGTTATGAAGTTTCTTTAACTTCATTTGTATCTCTTGAGCATCTTGTTCTTGTATGTAATCCTTGAATTTTATTTTATTTTTACTACAGGCCCCATGATTCTACTGTTGCAGTGAGTTTAGCTTGCGGTAGTCTTTCTGGAATTGCCTCCTCAACAGGTGAGTTAGATAGTCTTCTGTTTTATGAATCATTTCAAGTTATAGCTTTTCTTTCCATGCAGTCTGAGCCCAATTATCCTTAGTCTTACAAAATTGTGGTTGATTGCTGTTTCTGTGCTGCATATAATCTTTAAATATATGCGTTGTTGTATATTTCAGATGAGAAAATGTTGACGCTAAGTCATTTTTTGCTCCTTTTCACAGATATGATAATGCCAAAATTTAAGTATCCAATAGCAGTGTTTAGCAAAGATATTATTTAGTTGAACAGCTTAACTCTTCCATGTTTAATGACTTGGTTTATCATGAGTCAAAGGAGTTAATATCTGTAGCTTTTTACTATGCTTTTGATGCAGAGAAGCTGGTTATGATGCACGCTCTGCATTAAGTATCTAACAGACTGACCCTAGAGCCAGAGACCAGACTGGAGTTCTTTTATATCTTGGTTGAGAATTTTAGTAAGGAAATCAGGAAAAAGTATTTTTACCATGTCATCTAACTTCTACTTTTTCCTTTTGATCATGAACATTCGTTTTCGACCGTTTCTTCAATAACTTGTCTGACGGGGATTGCAGTTCATTCTTTTATTGGCTGGCACTACTCTCAGCTGAAGTATTGCTATTCTTTCTGTTATCAAATGTGAGAGGTGTCCTCTTTTGAGGTATGCTTCTCACTTAGGCCTCCATTGCCAATTGCAGATTGGGTAGGAAACCTTCAAACTGTTTTGGTGTCATCTTTCATTCGGAAGACGAACAATTTGCATGACTTTTTTCCCCGGAAATCTGTCACCATAAAATTGAATGATGTTTATTTGAGAAAAGAAAAAGAACATGGCGGCCAAAATGACACCTTTCTTTTCATGAACAACATATTAATGTCCTGATAAAACATGTATGCATGACTATGCAACTAGAAGCAAGAGCAGAAATATACTGGAAGCTGCTATAGTCCAAAAACACTTGGTAAGCAGGAATTTGGTATTTTCTGTTGTTAACATGTTTGTGATGGTGAATTGTAGTTGTAATAATTGTCCTCTGTAATTTTCTTTTTCTTGGGAAATATGTGTATTGTGTGAGTTGCATGCTTAATCTTGAACGCATGATGGTTTCTTGTACATTAGTGTCTATGCTGGTATGTTATATTGGGCATCAACCTTTTCTACCATATGCAGCGACATTTCCTCTTGATCTTGTACGCCGGCGGAAACAATTGGAAGGGGCGGGTGGCCGGGCTCGTGTGTACAAAACAGGCCTTTTTGGCACATTTAAGCACATATTCCAGTGTGAAGGCTTTCGGGGTCTATACAGAGGCATTATGCCTGAATACTACAAAGTTGTTCCTGGTGTTGGGATATGTTTTATGACCTATGAGACACTCAAAATAC
>JANJEY010000236.1:28016848-28035575 GCA_024703695.1 Erythroxylum cataractarum
ATTTGGATTTTCAACTATGATAGTTTTGAAAACTGTTTGTAAATGTTTATGAAAGATTTTGGAATTGAGAAGTTTTTGAGAAATAAATCTTCGATGTTTTCGATCAGCTAAAATAAGGTTTGAAAATGTTTTGCTTATCTTTTGATTCATAAATATATTATCCACGAACTTCCGAGCTCACCTCCCCTTTCATCCACATCTTCAGGTATTCGAGTAGGAGATCAGATGAAAGACGTCAAGACATTAGTATTTGTGTATGTTTTTGTACCTTGTGTATTTGGTTTATGATTATTGGAAATGGTATATGGCTTGGAATGCCATTAGAGTATTGAAATCTTTTAGTTCATGATGTATATTGGATTATACAATTGTATAAGAACTTGGGTCATGGAATTGGAAATGTGTATGGCTATGGATTGTGCATTTTGGTTTTGTATATATCTAGTACATTCATCCATATCCATATATATATATATATATACATATATATATATATATATATACATGTATATATATATATATGGATATGGATGAATGTACTAGATGATGGGATATAAATTGTGATGGGTTATAAGTGTGATCGATTTTTGGGTTGGATTGATTTGTGAATTATGAGTATGATGTATTTGATTTTAGGGATTGTGTTATAAATCGAGTTATGAATATGACTGTATGTGACTGGGATTGTGTATGAGTTTGGATTCCGGATGTGTGGTCCGAGGAGTTGTGTGTTGATTGAGCTTGTTATAGAAGTGTTTTCTTTTAAAACCCTTTTCAAGTTTGGGTTTATGAAAATACAGCTGTTATGCTGCCCGATTTTTGATAGAGCAGCATATAGATAAGTGTATTAGTGTATAAATTTATGGGTTTATTGGCATGAGTGTGACATTGCTATGACAAGAAATGAGAAAAAGGATAAGAATACGTTTCGTTATGAAGATATTGAGTTATCACATAATTAAGAAAATCGTGATTAAGGATTGAGAGTTGTATGAGGAGTAATTTCCAAAAGTGGAAATTACTTGTTTGATTTTGAATAAGATGGATTAAGTGATGAAAGAAATGAAATGATGAACGGGAAAAAAAAATTATACCGGTTCATATAGGTCAAGTATAAGGTATCCAACACAACGCTTCCTTAAGATAATTATTCCCAGATGTCGAACACTTGTAATGCTATTCGGTTTCTTTTCATTTGTATGTTTTGATTCCCAGTTGAATTCGATCCGTATCTGTTTCGCTGGTTTGTTATTCGATAATCCGATTCGAAATCGCTCCGTATATGTTTCCGCATTTACATTCGATTTGAATCTTTGATTTCATTTGTATTCGATCCTATTTGTTTCGCTCTTGATTTCGCGTTTTTGTCTATCGCGTTGGATTTTGTTTACGTTTGTTTCGATTTCCGTTATCCGCTTTTCCGATTGGGATCTGGCCTCTGGATCGGATTCCAACAAATCTAGTATGGAGTGAAGAGGTTGGTGAACTCTTGGAGGTGTGAAGAGATTGTAAGAGTTGTCACTGGCTCGACCAATTATCAACCCATAATTATACCAGCCTGACATTCCCAATTCTACATGAAACATCAACTTGTACCATATCTATAAGCCTCAATAATTGGTTTAGGAAATGAGAGTTTGAGGTATTTGTGTTGATTTCGTATATGCATCTACCTTTGAGGAAGTAGAAGTGTAACATATATAATAAAATTTTTAATGTGCCTAATATGTTGTTTTCTTTCAATATAGATCTAGACTCATATTTACTTTTTAATATTATATAGTGTATTTTTATTTATCTATATAGGATGGTAGTAAAAGGAAGAGCTTATTTTATGGTGGATATTTCCACAAGAATTTGATGACATGATTATCAAATTAAACCTATTTGCACTAGGACGTGTATATGACTTGCTTGAATATTTGAAGGAAATATGAAGTAAGGCTTTCTAAAGTAATGAGTCCAAATGTCCAGTTGTGGACAAAAACATGAGCAAGACATTCAATTCTGAGATTTTGGTGGCCAAATATCACCTTATCATTAACATGTTGTAGATCATTAGAACTATGTTCATAAAGAGACACTCTTACCTTAAAAAGCAAGCTAAGAGGTGGAAGGGGGACAAAGCTAGGGATGTTAATTTTGGCCCAGCCTGACTCGATTTTGACCAGGGTTGAGTAGGTCACTGACCGATCACAGGTTAGCCCGACCCATAGCTCGATCTTTACTTCAAAAATAACGTCATTTTAACTTTTTTTTTTAAATATAAGGTGGGTTGAGTTGGCCTAGCACGTCAGTGATCCGTAGGGCTATAGGTCAGGCTGACCACAACCCATTTACATTCCTAGACATAGCTATCATAAATTAAGGAAAATGTCATCGATTAACTACCCTAAAAATTGTAGACAATAATATTATAGGTACGATGCCATCTAAGTTTTAAAATATAGTTAGACTACAAACACTTTGGCCATATTTGGCAATAAACGGATTGAATTAGCTGTTAGCTAATTCTATTAGCGATTAACTAACAACGGATTAATATAGCTGATTTGACTAGCGGGCAATATCAGTTTTTTGTTTAAAGATGTTTCGTAAAATTAACTGTTTGCTATTAGTTGTTTATGTGTAAAATAACTTATCAGGACATGACTTGAAAAAACTAACGTTTACTAGTTAATCAATCTGCAATTGTTTCATTAGTTAGTTAGTTTTACTAACTTGAATGTATGATCAACCAAGCCAAGTTTCTTTCATCATACAAGAACCTAACATTTATAATAAAACAAATAAAAATCATATAAAGTGATAATAAATGACCATATTTTTACGTGAGAACTAATTTGCAATATATACTCATTTGTACAATTAAGTAATAGTCAAAAATAAAAGTCCTACAACTCCATCTCACTTATAACTGTTTTAAATCACAAATAGTGCAAAAGTGCATAACTATTTAAGAGTAAAAAATAAAATGATATCAAATCTAACTAGTTAATTTGGTTATTATTTTTGCAACCGTGACCTGATACAAATCAAATCAACAATACGAGACAAAATCATCATAATATCACAAACACAGACAAATCAAATCAAATCATTATCCAAAAAATTGAAAAAGTAAAAAAAATTCAAAAAAACAAGAGGGGAAATGAGAGGACAAAATTTCTATTTATACTCTATCTCTATCTCTCTCTTTCTCTCCCCTCTCCTCTCCTCTATGACAACTTGCGTAATTTGTTATATCTTTTAGACATAATCATCTTTTCATCCCTTAATTTTTTAGTCACTGAAGCTAAACGTTCTTATTCAAAAACAACAGATTGAGTTCAATCTCTCAACTTAATTAACTGATTATTAAACATAATTATTACTAGTTTGACATTGTCAAATTACCAAGTACCTCTCAGTTCTCCAAAAAATAGTTGATTAACTATTTACCAAAAAAGGCCTCGATCTTTTTCCAAATCGATTGGAGGGAACAATTACCAATGAGTTGGGAAATTAGAGTTCTTGGATTAAATTGATTTTGAGCAACAACCGACTTTCTAATGCTATACTAATGGAGATGGGGTCATGGACAAATATTCTAGTATATGGACCTCTGCACAAGCATAATGAACTAATTGATTCCAACAAACATTGAAAATTTTCAAAAATTGCATTTCTTGAACTTAAGCAACAATAAGTTTAGCGGAAAGATTCCAGATGAAATGGGTAAGTAGGTTCACTACCTGTAGAACTCTCGAACTTGCTGGGCAAACATCTCCCGCAGTAGCGGAAAGATTCCAGATGAAATGGGTAACTTGTCTTGCTTCAAACAATAAAGCTTTTCAAGAAGCATAATTAGAGGGCAATATAGGACTATGCGATAATGTTACTAGTCTGCAACTTTGCGACACAAGTGCCTTGGGGGATTAAGATTTAAGATAGAGTAATTAAAATTAGCTAGTACTTTTTAAGTATAAAATATAAGGAGAGTACTTAAAATGATTATAAATAAATTAAACATTTTAATAAAAATTGTGCACAGTTAGAAATTCAATTTTGTTTAATTTTTTTCTATTTAAAGGTCTTTGAACATTTTAAAAATAGTAGAGTTTGTTTTGTATGTATTGAAACATTAAGATTTATCTAATATTTTAGTCAAATATTAGAATCTAAAATCACTTTTGGCATTAAAAAAAAACTATAAACCAAACAAAGAAAAATATTACAATTGCTAATTAATTTTAAATGTGATTTATGATTTCACATGGTTTAAGTGATATGCTTTGAAATTCAATCCCTGTGATTCTCTAAAAATGCAGTCCATTTAGTTTGCTTTGAACTTCATTCCCCAAGGTTCCTTGGAAGTGAAAACTGATTCCTCACCATATACAAATTATTAGTGTTTCGATAAGTTTTATAGATCATGTGCAAATCACTATACTTGAATATGCTTGTATTACTAGCTTACGTCTTTGCGTTTCGATCAATTAATTATAAATTGTAATTTTAAGTGATCATTAATTTTGTTTGATGATTATAAATGATTTAATTAAAAATAAAGATAAATAAAAAGAAGATTTAATTTAATTCCTTATAAGAATTTTATCATTAGCAATTTTATTATGTTGGAAACTGATAATCGGAATCATTTGAAGCAAACTATTTGGCATTTTAATAGATATATATTTTTCAAACTCAAATTATTTTTAAATGTTTTATATCTATTTAAATTACTCTTATGTAAGAAAGTAAACACTATATTTTTTTATTCCATTTACATTTTATCAAAATAAAAATTATAATTCATATTATAAGTACATAATATTCTTTTGAAGGAATTTTTATCAAATATATGCAAGATCTCTAAAATAGATTTAAGCTTTGTAGATTATTGTTTCGATATATGGATTATTGTACATAAGCTCTTATTCATTGCCATGTCCATCACTTTTATCTTTCAAAGAGCTTCTTTCCAAAATCAAAACTGAGGTATTAATATAAATTCGGTATGTTAAATGAATAACTAGAGAAATTATTTATTTTTAAAATCAAAGAAATAATATATTAATTTACGTCTAAGATTTTTATAATTAAATAAATCTCTTAATATTTTTACATTTTAATTTACAGAATATTCTTAATCGAACAAAAGTTAATAATAGAACTTTCATAATTTTGTTAGTATAAATAAATTTATTGGTACCACATTAAAGAATATGAATAATTAAATTTGTTTTTATTAGGTATTAACATTAAGAAAAAGAGATAAAGAAAATTACTTTTAATTTCTGAAATTCACATTAAAACAAAGTTGATAAGAGGTAGAACAATTCACAACATGAACATCCCGACCCAGAATCTCAAATTCAAACCAAAACCCAAAGAATGACTCATAATATAGAAGTAACCTTTCTTTTGTTACTTACAGGTAAAACAATACTCACACAAACTTCGTCGTTATTGTTTATTGACAAATGCACACTGCTTCCTGATTTCGCCTTGGTTGCCTGTGAGAACACTTATGCGACCCATTTTTACCATTGATTCTGCGAAATCCCGCTTGAAAGAAATGCCCCTGCGGTTAATGGAAGATTGGAGTGTGACGTAAGCTCTTGTTTCAGCATCATTGAGTAGAGCTGCATCAGATTGGAATAGACCTCTTCTTTTTGATACCACAGTGTAGTAACTCTCGTCGAATATTTTGGAGCTACCAGGATCCATCTCAAGGACTGTGTTGGTGTCTCCTGGTTTACATTTTACCTTCAACTGTGCTGCGTATTTGGGATCCAATGCTGGGTCAGTGTCACCTTTACCAGTGAAATTGCGCAGACGGTCTGAGATCACACCGCAATGTCCTATACCAATGGTGTGTGCCCCTGTAAAAGCAAGAACAGCGGTTGCTCAAATTCTGGTTACTTATCAGCTAGCTTTGATTTGGTTCCTTTTAATTTGTGATTGGTCATTACCTGATAGAACCGCCAAGTCCTTTACACTCAAACTCACAGCAGCAAACATTTGTTTTAGCTGCGTAATGTTAGCGAAAGGTGGGGGCAATCCTGTTAAAGCCTCGAAGGAAATAGACATCATTCCATCCCTACGGCCAGTGGGAACAGGCCAGACTGGACCTCCAATCTGGAAAACAAAAAAGAAAAAGGATTCATTAAGAAAAGTCTAAAGACATTGTTGGAATCAACATCAATTAGTTGTATATCTAATTGTTGGAGATTTAGTGATTGATTTAAATTTATCATGGCCTGGCTGCAATCACTGTAATAACTCCAAAACACATATTAGCACACTATTTAAAAACTTGGATTGCTATGTGTAATTTGAGTACCATCTGAACTGCATCTCGAGCAACTAATGCCAAGGTATCAGCACAGGAAACCACTCCAGGACACTTTCTCTCCAGTGCAGTTTTGACGGCATCAATTACATTAAACCCTCTTAAGCTTAGGTTGGGGATAGAATCTTTCTCAGCTTGATTACTGCTTGTAGAATTTAAAAGCACAGAACCATCGCATCCCTGAAAACATAAACTAGTCAGGAAAGAAATGAAATATTCTTAAAACGTGCATGTATATATTAACTTTAGTTCATGAACAGCTAAATAAATTAATCTTAATCCTGGACTCCTTGCTAGCCTTACTAAACTCACCCTCACAAAGCAATCATGGAAATGCATTCTCAACAATGATGGAGCAAGAGTTGGGTCTCTAGAAACGAAGCTGTAAACAGTCTTATAGACGATGAGTTCTGCACTAGGGCATTTCCTCTGGTAGAAACCTAGTTGCAACCCTCCGGCATTTGTGAGACCTAGGAAGAAAATAGTGGTCACAACTTGAAGAAAAATCCATGAAACGAGCTTCCCTACAGCCATCTTGAGTTGCTCTATTGCACAAAGAATTATTTGATGACTCGTTTTTTCCTTGCAGTGTGCTGGTAGTAAACATAGCTACGGATTTTATAGCTAACTCATCCATTTGACTGCTTCATGGACAAACTGTCAATTTGAATTAAAAAGATAAGTACATGCATGAATTATGATTTATATGATGTGGTCAATGGCTTAAGAGCTGACTTGCAACATTTCAGACGAAGATACAGGAATTTTTTTATGTACACTATTTATAATCTTTGCTCTAAGGGTTTGTGAACCTATAAGAAATACTAAGACTTTGGACATTTTCTGGTAGTTTGACCTCATTTTTTTATGCCATAAAAAGGCAATTTGTTGAAAGAATCTTACAAGTTTTTTAAAGCTATCTAATGGCCAACTTGCACTAGAAATGCTTGAACAATGTTTATCACACGGTATTCCAACCAAGCATATTGACGCTGTGGGCATATA
Source organism: Erythroxylum cataractarum (assembly GCA_024703695.1). Classification (NCBI taxonomy): domain Eukaryota; kingdom Viridiplantae; phylum Streptophyta; class Magnoliopsida; order Malpighiales; family Erythroxylaceae; genus Erythroxylum; species Erythroxylum cataractarum. The sequence continues at coordinate 28,024,191 of JANJEY010000236.1, forward strand.
GGTTATTGAAATGTGGAAAGTTTATTTAATTTAATTTTTATATGCAATTTGAGTAGTCCTTTCATCCCATATCATTTTGAAAAGGAATGATGGAACTAAGCAAAAACACCATTTAGCTATCCTATTAGGATATTTAACAGTAATACACCAAAATTTAATAGAATTGCAATCATTTGGAGCATTGTAAATGTAAGTGATTTCTAAATGGTTGTGGCAAACTCACGTTGGAAAAACAAATGATTATTGCTCTCCTCAACTCTTTTACAAAGGATACACCAATTAGGAATGTTGAGAAACTTTCTTAACTTGTCAACTATTTGTAGTTTATCCTTCATGGCTAACAACAATGTGGGAAGGCTCGAGGGTTTAGGTGTTTGGACCAAACAAATTGGAACCAAGGAATCCCACCAAAACGATTTTAGAGAACCAATCTACATGATTAATTAGTAAATTTTCCATTTTTTATATGCTTCTATATGATGTTGTCTTCTTCAAAATTGAAGCAAGTTTGGCTAATTTATGACCAAAAGGAAGTAGAAATGGAACTTTATTTGAAAATTAGCTTACCAGCCAAAGCTTCAGCAACTATCATATTTTGCCTAATAAGATGTTTGAGAGTTTCCATCTCTTGTAAGTTGTATAAGGGTCCAACAGATAGTCGTTTATCAAACTATAAGGTAGTTGTCCTCCCATTTCCAATCAAAGAAATAAAATCTTTTCTAAACAATTCTCTAGGTTTCATAATTGCTTTTAAAGATAAAATGGTTTAACCTTTAAACTCCAGATGCTTTTGTCTTTGATGTAAATTTCATTGACCTATTTGTACCATAAAGCTTTCTTGTCAATCATTAGTCTCCCTAATCTTCTAGAAAGTATAACAGTGTTCATCATCTTTGTAGACATAATTTCAAGATCTCCTTTATCTTTAGGCAAACATACCTCCTTTCATTGCATTCTAGCCTTTCTAAAAGAATAATCATTTCCACTCCACAGAAATTTGCTACACAACTTTTTAATGAACTTAATGATCTTTTTAGGAAAGGCAATGTGAGTAGCCCAAAACATATTGACGAAGTTTAGGACAAAAGAAAAAAGTTGAGCTCAGCCAGTAGTGGAAAGAGATTTAGAGCTCCAATTGGAGATTTTGTTAATAATCTTATCAACAAGGATGTGAAGTCTTTTGAGGATAAATTAAATGTTGAAATAGGATTGCCAAGATAAAGCATAGGAAGGGACTAAAATCGGAAACCAATAATAGCCCTTACACTTTGTACTTGTCCTATGGTTGTCTTAAAAATATAGAAAGATAGAAACCAAATTTAGATCAGTTGATTTTAAGACCAAAAAGATTGTTGAAAATTTTTAGATCTTTCATTAAAGTAGAAATAGAAATATGATTAGCCTTGGAGAGGAGGATGAGATCATCAGCAAAGTAGAGGTTTATAATCTATAGTTTTTTACACCTTGAATGAAATTGAATTTTCTTTTTTCTCTCCATAATCCTTTAAAGAGTTCTATTGAAGACTTCCATCCTTGATCATAAGAGCAAAGACGTAAGGTAAAATAGGATCATCTTATCGAATGCCTTTGTAGTTTTTAAAAGATTTGCAAGGTAAACCATTCATAAGAACTTTAAAAAATGGAGTAGTAATGAAATGTAAAATCCATTAAAAGAAAATTTCAAGGAATTCCATGGCATGAAGAGTGTTAAGGATGAAATTCTAGTCCACACTATTATAAGCTTTCTTTAAATCAATCTTGAGGAGACAATCCTTGCTACTTCTTCAATGTAATTATTAAACATCTTCTTCAGCTTCTAAGCCAAGATCTTATATATTATTTTATACATTGTGTTACAACATGAAATAGGTCAAAAGTAATGTTTTAAAAACCAGATCGGGCATCAACCATATTAAAGGAAAGGATTAAGGTTTAAAGGTTTAACTGGTATTAAACCACTATAAAATTAGTATATAATAAATAAGAAATAAAAATTATAAAATTAAATAAAAAAATATTTTATTAAATAAAAATACTCCAATGTTTATTATTATATGATGAACCAATAATAAATAAATTACTAATTAATAATTTTTCAATGTTCCTTTTTAAATATATTTCTTTAAAGTTTAAACATCAGTCTGGAAATAAAATTTAAATTCAACATAATGTTGCATACTAAAAAAATTAGATGAGGATTAGGAGGAATAACCTTTTTTTAATTAAAAAATTCCATTCATAAAAGAGAGAGCTACAGATAGCCTAATTACTATATGTCCATGATTAGAAATCATATAGAATTATAGATCAATACAGGAACAAGAATTAATATGATTATGCTTATCTCTTTCTATGTTGTAGTAGAACTTGGGATTTAAAAAGAAGCCTGTAGCATGAAGAGGAGGATGATGTTGTTGTCCCCACCTGAGATCTATAATGTTCTAGTAAATCATATTTTCATCTTTCTTAACAAGTTCTTTTTTAATTGTCTCTTTAGCTCTATATATTCTTACAAAGAAATATCTCATTGCAACCATTTTTTCACTGCCACCTATTACAGAAAGCTGCAAGAGTAGACTAGTTAATTGGATAATCAAGATGTAAAAAAGGCCATAATGATCAATTACTTATAATGTCTAGTATTGTCAATCCTCCCATTTTATAATATGGATAGTCCAACCATTCCTATGATGTAACCATGGTTTGTAGATTAAGCTTTAATTCTGCCATTTACTTCAATGTGGTAAAGTTAGTAACTAAATGAGTTGGTCCTCTAGCTCAATATTATTGCCTAAAGTAAACCTTTTCATAAGATCCAAATCCATATTATAATTGTAAATATATCTAGTTATAGATTTAGCCTATTCAATAACTGCACTTATCCATTCCAACTTTCCAAAATCCTTGAGTATTAAATCAATACAATGAGTTGCATAAGGGGAAAGTATCTTTGCCTAACAACATTGTAACATTTTTCACCATTGGTAATCACTTGCATAACATTTTAAATCTAACTTTCTCCACCACTTGTTTGATGGATTTATATAAACCATTTGCAAAATACATAATGTGAGAAACATCCAAACATTTGAGGAACACATTGCCTTTAGAATAATATACCAAAAAGTTTATCTAAGTTCTCTTACTTCTTAAAGTCGATTCTTCAACCATAATAGAACAACCACTTGCACTCCATATTTTCCTGTATTATTTGATATCATTTCTTATTTCTTCAGTCAAACTCTTTAATATTAATCCACAAAAATCATTATGTGTTGGTGTTATAACCCCTAATGTTCCAGAAGTTATAGCATTAGCAAAAGGCTGAAAATTGGAAAATTGCTCCTTTCTAGACTCTAGAAAATCAAAGCTTCAAGTCTTTAACCAAGTATTGCCATCGAGAGAATGGACAATCAGAGACCCCTTCACTTTTTTGACATCATCCTCAGGCTAGCTAGATAAATTTAAGCGCATGTTAATTGTGTTTACCTAGTTAGGCTAATGCTTGCACCTTAATGTCGAGAAATTGATGTGCTTTTCCTTAACCATACTTATATGCCCCCCATTCATCTACCATCTCTGAGAATAAGCTCCAACCTAGTAATTGTCACCATGAAGAAGAGGATACAAAGAAAATTTGGAAAACCCATAGAGCACAGAGAAAAAGAACAACTGAAACACCAAAGGGAGAAGAGAAATAAAAAACAATCACCTTTATTTACCCAGAAATGGAAGCGACGACGATGAGATCTACGAAGCTAAGTGAAGATCGTGAAGACCAAAGGTGAGGAGAGTTTTTAAGTTTTGATTTCTATAGTTTAGGTATATCAACCAAGCAGTTTCGACCGGTTCTCTAATAAACCGACCGACGTTTTATATAAAAAGGTTATTAAATGAAATCAAACCGAACAACCAGTCGATTCATATTATTTATGGTTTAACCAATGGGTCTAGTTTGGTTTGTAAAACATTGGTCAAAAGTTAGAGAAGTGCAACTGCTGACCACTCTTAGAAATAAGAATTATAAATGTACTATTGAGATCAAATAAAAGGATTCCTTTGTTGAAGAATTCCAAGATAACATCATTAACAAGATGTTTATTCAAGTTCCAGACTTGTTGAAAAAATATGAGTTGACGTCATCTAGACCAAGGGCCTTACGTGGATTCAAAGATTTCAAGGTATATTCAATTTACTATATCCTGATCAGCTTAAATAGGTCTTTAGCTTCTTGATGAGTGATACAATCCTGTTTGATTTCTTTCAAAAAAAGTACTAGAGGAGTTAGCACTTATTAAAGCTCCTAATGTAATATCCTGTTTTCCAAAACTTGCTTAGGGTTCAACCTTAGATTAAGCATTGCATATACATGCATAACATTAACATTCATAAACTAATTGATATTTGTACACTTTATAAGTATATGCACTCATTTGACATGTCCTGGGGTATGAAAAATGTTAAGTGACTATAATGTGGATTGTGAATTGTTATGTTTTGAATTTTGATTTGATTGGACTCCAATTAGTACATTGGAATTAATTATTATTAACTAGGAGATTGATGAATTAATATGTACAATTGGATTAAAAAATGTCAACTGTAGGATAAATTGATGCATAAAAAAATTAGGATGATTACACTTATAATTGGGTGACATTTGGCATAGTCAATTAATTGCCAAATCGATCAATTATTGTGTAACATGTGGACTAATTATAGTGAGACATATGGACTGATTAATTGGTGAAATATGGCAATTTAATGTGTGGATTAATGGCAACATGTGAAATGGGCAAGTGAATTCCATGTTTTAAGACATATGTCTTTGAAAATTGGTGGTACCTAGCATGTTGATGAAGCAAATTCCAGCAATAATGTTTCTGATGTTTCCCTTACCTCTCCCCACCAAAATTGCTTTAAACTTTTCTCTTTATTCTAGTTTTTACTCTAGCTAAATTTTTACACAAAATTCACGCATTAACCTCTTGCAAAACAGCCAAGAGACCAATTGTTTGTTGTCTTGTGTTTTTACAGAAACTAGCTCTTCTTCACCTTGAGTTTGTGATGAATTTTGCCTACTTAAAGGGCTAATATAATCTAGAGTTTTGAGCTAAATTGTTAGCCTAATAAGTAAGTACCAATCTTGTTGGATCCCAAAATTTTCTAAATTATCTACCATTTGTTTAATTATGTGTTTATGATTTGTTTGTTTATTTTATATCATTTTTGAATTTAGTCATTAATTTAACAAGTGTGAGAAGAAATTGGGGTTATTAAATAGAAATATTAGAATTAAATTGGACTATACTATGGTATTAATGGACTATGTTGTTAAATGGGCATTATATTAAGATGAAGGGCAAAATTGGAAAGGCTAACTAAGTGAGGGATATAATTGGAAGAAAGACTAATAAAATGGGCTTGAATTAGAAGAAGGGAAGAGAGAGAGTCATGGAAGCCAAGAGAAGAGAGAAGAAAAAACGTGAAAAGAAGAAGAGAAGGAAAAAGTCGTGGAGTAAGAAGAGAAAGGAAGAAAAAATTGTGGGAAGAAGAAGAAATCAAGCTTCTAAGGTAAGTTCATCATCTTTTCTTTTTGCTTTATCAAAGAAATGGGTTGTGTTGAGAATGAAGGAGTTTTAGTGAGAGAAAGGGTTTTTGTGTTGGGAATAATTGGAGGAAGAAGATGATTGAGAGACCCATTTCATTTTTAGGGTTTCTAAACTAGATATTGGCTTTTCTAACCTAGATAGGCCATGGGTTAGTTAATGCTAAACCCAATTTAGCAATTATTTAATTTGTTGTGATGTTGAAGTTTTAGGGCTTTTACTGAATTGGAATTTAAGGAAAAATTAGTTCGTTTTAGGAAATCAAGAAAATCCTACCCAAAAGCAAGGGGAAGAGCCAAATTGAGTTTGGATTTTGAAGAGTTATAAGGTGGGTATTTTATTTATAGTTATTGTGTAATGAGCAAAATGCCTTGTGTGTGTATTGTGTGCTAAAATGACTTGCTTTGAAATGTTGAGATGTGAAAATTGCATTATGAGGTATGACATTTGATAAGATTGAATTGTGAGTATGATTATGCTATGCCTTATATCATGGCATTTTAATTAAATGGAAAAAAGAAAAAGCATGAGAATATGAACTTTTGATTGAATTGAGCATGAGATTTGATTATGTTTGGACGAGAGTGGAACCATTATGTTCGTCACATGCATGTTAACAAAAGCCTTCTCTCAGCTGCCTGCTTGTGGCATATGAGCTCCGAAAATGAACTCATTATATTCATGGTGCAAACTTAGGTTTCTCCATTCTATTTGCACGAAACCCTCGAGCCATTTGTTTGTGCATTTGCATTTTGATGTGTTAAGTTATAATGAAGTTGAGTATTATGCTTTGATGCTACATTTCATCCAATATTTTTTATATGATGATGTATTGAACTATGAGTTATGAATATTGAACTTACATTGTTGGATCAAGATAAGATGAGTATGCTTATATGAATAGATGCATATATGTTTGATTGTGTGGCTTATCGCCAATGGCTATAAATATTTTAGCCACTGAGCTGTGTAGCTCAACCTAATATTTTTCCCACTTCTCAGGTGCAGATCGAGAAGATTAGTGATCCTTGCAAGGCATTTGAACAAATTCCAAGATAGTTAACGTTTGTACTAATTTAGTGGCTAGATTTTTGGATAGCTTTATAAACATATTGAACATTGAGCATCCAATGTATTATTGTATCTTATGTTAAGACTTTGATGTAATGTTGATATGTAATTAAAGCTATGTATGAACTTCATTTTGATCTAGAAATGAATTGATAATTGAAGAAGTTTCCCTTGTGTTTGCGCTTATTTTATCTTGTAGTTGTACACTATATATTTCAAGTTTCCATAGGGGTAAAAATTGTGTACTAACTTCAGGGGGAAAATTGGGTTAATATAGGCTATATTAGACAAAGTAGTCTTCTTGGATCTGTTCAACAGTATAAAGTATGTAAATTTTGGATATCAGAAATGAGAGATATGAGCATTATAAGTGGTGATGCTACATGGGATATATACCCAGGAACAGCTATGGTAAATGAGGTGAATTTGTGATTTTAATGAATCAAATGAGTAAGGATTAGAGGATTTAATGGAACAAAGTTGGTTTTTGAATGGATATGAAGTGGTATTGCACTAGAAGATGTGAATTTGGGAAGATTATGAGTGAAAGTAATGTTAGAATAGATGTAGGAAGCTTTGGAGAGGCTTTGTAGGGGCTTGGGAACCCCCTATGTCCGTTTAACAGTCATTGGGCCCGTTAAATAGACCTTCTTGGGTCTGTGAGGGCTCCCATCTTCTCCAATGTCTGTTTAAGTCCATTAAACGGACCTTCTCAAGTCAAAAATGGCCCCCAACCCCTTGAATGTCCGTTAGGTGGACATGTATGTCCGTTTAACAGAAAATACATTGTATACTTGCGGAAATTTTCATTTTTGACCTCTAAATGACAAAATCTCACTTTATAGTCTTCATGAAAGTTGTAGATCTAGAAGTCTTATTTGAAACCGTCCAATTATGACCTCAATCAAAGGTTTTTATGGAACGTTATACCAATTCTCCCAAGAGAGGTACAATATGATTGAGGATATAAACATACTTGATTCTTTTGGCCATAACTTCATCAACTGACCTCCAAATGAAGTGATTCTTGAAGCAATAGATTCCTAATGCATTTTTCTACATCTTTATAAATATTGGTAGCTTTTGGCATTGATTTTAAAAAGTTTGATGGAAGTAAAACAAGGGATTGGTTAGAAGAGCATAATCGGGTTATGAACATACTTTGAGTTTTTAGGCATATCTTGAGCTATAAAGCTTTGAATGAGGTGACTTTTGTTTCAAAATAAAATAGAGACATAAAGATACAATTGTTTTTTGAAGAAATCAGATTGTGATGTTAGTGATTGGCTGGTGGGGCATGCCACCCCTGTGAGATGACAACTAATAAGGGTTCTGTGAAATAACTCTACAAGGAAACCCGATCATGCTTTATGACTCTGGAACGATTGTTGGGCTTCTAAAATTGGGTTCAAAAAATCTGATCTTTATGGCTTGCTTGGTAGTATGTGAATCATGCTTGAATTGGAATGAAATGCATGTAATATTGGTGGTGATATGTGCTGGAAATATTTTAATTGAACTTGGAAGTTTTCTATGCTTGCTCTTGGTGGATGAAAACTATGGGATATAGATTTATTCATGGATAAATTAGGTCTAGATTTGAAGTTTAATGAAGGTGGATTTACGCTAAAGAATGATGTTAATCAAGTGTGCTTGAATTGAGAAATAACTAGGACTATATGCATAATAATGTAATAGTTTCTGGTTTGATTTTTGATGCATGAAAGACAATGAGTTGTCAGCTATCAATTGAATAATTTTGAACTAGAATTGGAGATGATATTGATGAGGAATTATAGTATAATTCAGGTCTAATTGAGGCATGAATAAGGTGTAAGACGTGAGTTAGTTGTAGTGGTGTCATTGAATAGGTTTCACCGAACAGACATCGGTATTTTGTCCATAACTTGGTCTGTAGATATCCAAATAGGGTGATTTTAATTCTAGATTAAAATAAATACATATTTCTACAATTTTTATGGAGGAATATAATTTTAGTTTTGACTCTAAGGGTTTTGAAATTTGGCTTGAAGTTGAGTTTTGGATTCTGTCACTGTTTGAGAACAGTTTGAAGCATTTTGGGTATAGCTCTAGGAATAATGAACCAAATTGTATGAACTTTAGTTCATTAGAAACTTAAGATATAGACGCAAATTTTTTCAGAAGAAAATATTATCTAGAAACCCCAATTTCTATGTCATAATATCCACACAAAACTTACTTGAAACCTGTCCTGGGAAAATCTTGAAAAACTAATGAAGGAATTGGATAAGGACTTTTGGATAACCCATCCCATGATTGTGGGAAGCCATTCATGATTTTGGAAATGGCATGGAAGTAAATAAAATGTTCTTTTGTGTGATTTTTCAACCAATTAAGGATAAGGTACTTAACTATGATGCATTTGGACTTGATTAAGGTTTCAAAAGAACATAATTTGATGTTGGAAAAGTTGGTTAAATGTGTGACAAGTTTTGATTGATAATTGATGTTACACTTTAAGGAAAATAATGTTTGATAACAATGCATATAAGTTTGGAAAGAAGGAGTTTTAAAGGAATGAAGAAATTCTTATGAATGCAAATGTATTCCAAAGGATATTAATAATTCATTAAGAATGAATGAATGATAATTATGAATTATATGAAATATTTGTAATACTAGAAAAGAGTTAGTAAATGTATGGTTGATGAATGGAGCATGATCAAGTCTACTTAAGGTATTAACCTAAATGCAAACAAGACATATCCAAGAGATAATATGTGAATGATTATAAATTATGATCAAGGAAACATACCCGGGATGGTCATTGGACATGCATTGAACGTGGCACATGTATGTATCTACATAAGTAAATATGTAATTGATTGATCAACTTTGTAATGTGAATTCTGTGTGTATTGTATGATGTATAGATGCTCAAATCAAATGCCATCATCAAGATATTATTGATCCATCTAGGCAATAGCGTATACTAAAGCATACTATGAGTAACCTAGATTTTGTCACTAGGATTGATTTATTTCTGTTTAACTTCCAATTATTAAAGTGTTAATGATCTGATTTTAATTGTGATATTATTGGTTCCAGAAAATTGATTGTCCGAGAAGTTCGATATTCGGGCTAGATTAGGAGTATTTGTGATTTGAAAGTCAATAACGAAATTAAATGCTCAACTAGTTATTGAATGCCAAACTTAGATCTGATGAACTGTGAAAATTGAATGTGCTCATTGACTAAAAGTGACTGATGATATATTATGTGAATTATTATACTCTATTACATGATGCATGTTCACATAAAAGAGTTGTGACTAGAGTAGCTAACGTAAAAAGAGCCTTAAGCTTAGTTATACACATAAGAGTCTCAGGCTCAATGTTTAATGAGTTCGGTATCCACAACAGATACGTGATAGTACTAAAATGATCCCAATATCTACAACGGATATGGTACAGTGAAATAGGTGCTCGGTCATAGCAAAATGAAAATAGAAGTAAGTCCCCTATGCATTTGCATTTGTACATTATGTTTCTGAATTATATGACTAAAAATATGTTTCTGAAATTATGATGATAAAGTGATATGTTACATTTAAGTAATTGATGTTAATGTGATTGATTGGGATATATATATATATATATATATATATATATAAGATCTGAAAAAGTATATGAAATGTGTGACATTAATTATGTCTTATTGAGATGAGGAATGTTGTGAGTTTGTTTATATGTTACATATTTGCATATTTGATGTGAGTGATTCCATCGATGATGGTTAGCTCACTAAGTTCACAAAATTCATTAATATTGCAATGTGGCATTTTAGGTACGAGAGAGGAGACTAGTTCCTAAGTTACTCTAGAAGAACAATTTTAGATTAAGAAATGGCTCAAAGGTCTGTCAGCTAACTTCTGAAGAATAATAGATTGTTTTGTGTAGTTTACTTATGTCATGTAAAACTTTTGTATAAAATCTTATTAACTTTCAAATGTTTTGGTAATGCAAATATTTGTTTTAATGACTACAGCGTTAATCACGTTTGCATTAGAATGAAGAGTAGTTGTTGTTTTTTTTAAGTATTGTGTTATTCTTTATCATGCCATATAAGAGAACATAACTGCTATAACAAGCCATTATCATAGGATATGTATTTGAATATCCTCTTGATGTTCTGGTATATACTCTATGGTAGTGGGGTCTTATACCTAATATGTTTGAAGTAATCAAAGTCCCCTTGGAGAAACATTTTTATGAATCCAATTTCTGATTATTCAAATGCAAGAATACAATTATGTTGCTATTTTTCTTGGAAACTATAGCTTTGTGGAAAAAAGTAATGTTTTTGTCACCACATTTCAGTAATTCAATTCAAGATCTTTGTTTTATAAGTGAGAAATAAAATAGCAATGCTTTTGAAAAATTCAAATAACTTCTTCCTCCTTTTCTAAAAGATGAATAAAAGTAGGATCATTGTGAAACTTAAGTTAAATCCTTTCAATTGTGCTTCTAGTAGTGTTAAGAAGATGATAAGTGTTGTCAATATTATTCTAAAACAGAAGTTTCATCACTTACTTAATAAAAGTAAAAGAGTAATTTTCTTGGCAAAGATAAATTGTTTGGAACGCCTGTGTAGCACCCCACTCCCGACGAGACCCGAACCCGACATCAACAGTGATATCCGAGCCCGTGACCCGCGAGGGTGG
>JANJEY010000236.1:28035675-28054296 GCA_024703695.1 Erythroxylum cataractarum
TCTTTCTTACTTAAATCAATGATCAAATGAAACGATTTAGCTCATAACACATAGAAACTTACCTGATTCAAGCTTCGATCCATTAAAAATCCTTCAAGAACTCCAAATCCCAAGTTTTTCTCACCCACGACCGTCGATGATGAAACAAACGTTTAAACTTATATATATATATGAGCTTTAAAGGCTTGTTTGGCAATTTAGTTGCCACAAGTCCAAACTTAGAGTCTATCAGTCTAATTCTTATTCTATTTTTCTCCCAATTTCGCAATAACCATAACTAATAAATCCTGAAATTATAATCCCAATTGTTTCATATCAATTTCCAATCAATCTCGGACCCGGAATCTAATTAATCAGTCACTGAGCAAATTTTCCGGTCCGGATCCATTACTCTAAAAATCCCAGAAAAGTTCCCATAAATTCACAAAATTAGCAAATACCCATTCCTATACTCATATTCCACTTTCCATTCCTCTAAATTCCATTTCATTCCAATTCCATATTCAAAACCTAATTTATACACTTATTACTAAATTTCCAATTTTCACAACCAATTCTCATCTGTACAATTATAACTAATTTCCGATACACAATCAATTCGGGAATTGTCATACATGTATGTACATATATATATACTTGTGCAGTCAATAATCCGTTACCGATATCTATAAAAACAATAATGCATGCACAATGTCACATTTGCCTGTACCCAATTCTAACCCGATTCAAATTACTGACATACCCGTCACTCCGGTAACAGGATGTTACAGCCTGAGACAAGCATTTAAATCCTTCCTAATACCATCCTCAAAGCCTGCTAAATCTGATAGAAAATTGTTAAACCTAAAGGGGGAGACAAAAGTTATAGTAGTAAGGTGAGTAATAATAGCAACATGATCAAATAGACCTTAATTTGTGAAAGTAAAGCAGTTGTTTTAAAATGTAGTGAGCCATAAGTGATTTGTAAGGCTCCGATCAAGCTTTTTCCTAATGAATTTGACACCCAATTGCTTATTACAACACGTAAAGAAGCTACCGCCAAGAGGAAGATCAAATATTTAAATATATGTTAAACATTGTTTCAAATCAAGACGAGGATTACTAGTTGACCTAATGCCATCTACTTTTTCTACTTTGAGAAATGAATTGAAGTCTCCCACAACGAGCCAAGGAAAAGAAGATACAGTTGCCAAAGATCTGAGTTGATTCCACAGAAATGCTCTTTAGTAGAAGCTATTGTAAGCATAGATGAAAGAGATGGAATAACCTGTATTCTTTAGAAAAACCTCCAAATGAATCATTTGATTAAAGATAAATTTTATAGTGACATTCATAAGAGAAGTGTTATAGACAACTATAATTCTGTCATTTGGATAATTAACATAGATTGAGATCTGATGTCATTCCCTAGGCATAACTTTTCGGAGGTTGTAATTGGATTGCTTCACGTGAGTTTCCAAAATCCCAAATATAACTACTTTATTTTGAGCTATCAAGCTGCTAACAAAAAGTTTTTTATAGGGGGCATAGGTTACTCTAATGTTCCAAGCTAGAATATTCGTGATTTAACTCCATATATGGAGTCTTCTTTTTCTTATTTGTTCTTATAATCATGCCTTTAAATTCCTGTTAAGACACCCCCACCTCAGCTAAGTTTTACTTGGGGTACCTTCATCGATTACAACTTCCATCACTTATTTTCGGAGCTTCTACAGGTATGACTATAATGTTCTAATCTTCATTTGGAGTGTTATCATTAATAGTGTCTATAACCTTTCCAAGTTGATTGTTTTTTTTTCACTAGTATTAGTAGCATGTGGTGCTTGAGTGTCATTTTTGTGTTTAATCCCATGATTTCCTAATATTCCCCAATTTTGAACATCTTGCCAGTTGATTTCCAGACTTTTACAATTATAAGTTATGGTTTCCAAGCATAGGATACTTTTATTTGATCCTAAAAAGGTTCCAATTTCTCATCTAATCGAATGATAGGGACACTTTCTGGTAAATTAGCCATGTATATTACAAGAACACATATCCTAGAAAACTAAATGCTCTTTATCTCAATTGTAGCTTGATCCATGCAAATAGGCTTACTAATAAGGCTTGTAATATGAATAAGACCAAAGGTGGTCCAATACTCAAGAGGAACACCATGTATGCAAATCCAAAGTGGTATGTTCTCTTACTTGATGTCCTCCATTTTAATTCTAAGTCTCCATACTTAAAATAGGAGGGGCTTATTGTTTACATGCTAAGGTCCTACTTGAAGAACTTTTTTTGCATCATCTGAATTGAAGAATCTAAATAGGAAGACAACATCACCTTTTGTAAGGATATCATATAGTCCATGCAACTTCCAGTTGCTTATTGTCCATTATATTGTCACTAGGAATGCCACTCTTTGGTCTAGAAAGAAACCAAGCAATATGGAGTTCCATTTATTGGCACCTGCTTTTAGAATTTCTAAAGGAGACGAGACAAATCTATTGTATGAAGATTCATCGGGAGGATAGAATTTAAGTTTTAATTCAGGTGTATAATCTATTGAAACTTGAAAGATCTTCTGATTGGGGATGCAATGTTGTTATCAAGTTGATCAGGGAAGGGCTGCTGAGAGGATGGATTAAGGTTAATAAAAGGGGAAGAAGAAAGAAGTGTTTGAAAAGTTGAACTCAGCGGTGAGAAACCATCAAAAGTCATGAATGGAGGGTAATGTCTATTAGATAAAACTGAAATAAGGGGAAAACTATGGGCTAAGAGGGGTGAACACAAAAGGGGAGGACAGAAAAGAGAAAATTTAATTGAGAAGGGTGAAAGAAAGGATTTGAGTAAGGGTAGGAGAGAAAGAGTAATATAGAAAAGATAATGTAATTTATTACAGCAAAAAGTGATTTTATAGGTCAAGTTCAGGAGACATCTAATACTTTCATCATGTTAAATTTGAATATCCTCACCCTCTTCACAAACTTGTAAATTTGTAGATGACTAAATTTAAAGAGGATAATAATTTAAAATAAGATCGCTTAAAATAATTTGAAAGTTATTCTCAAGTGAGTGATATATTTCTTCTTCATTAGTTTTTAGTTAAAACCACAAACTATATTGTTAATAATATACTAAATGAATAAAAGAACCTTAAGAATGGAAGTCTAAACTTACCTTTATTATCAAATAACATTTTGTACACTTCTATAAAATTATAAATACACTATAATTATTTAAAGCAACATATATATTACTTTTTTTTACTTGAATCAAATGGAATTTTTTTCAAAACATTATCGGTGTATGGTCTTCATATCTAAAAAAATATTACATGTATAATAGTGTAAATTCCATCGAAATGCTTGTCAAATCAAATTGATGTGAGATGTTCTTATATATAATTATCATCTTTATATTTAACCTTACATGAAAATGTTGTTTTAGATATTTGCATTTTCTCATTAATGTATTCTTAAACTTCTCTTGACCATTATGTGTTAGAGAAAATAAATTCAAAAAAGTAAATTCAATCGCTTGTTCTAACTTTTATATTAATTGTTTCACATAGCAATATAAAAAAGTCTAGATTTTATCTAATATCAATTATTTAAAAAAAATAGTGATAAACCACATTATGAATAATAAAAGCAATGTGTCATCACTGTAAAATGATCTCTCCTTTTCAATCATTTGATTACACAAAAGAAACTAGAAATTATGTGGTACATGAAGAAAAGCTAGGCCTACCCTAATAAAAATCATCGAGGGGATTGAAGAAGGAGATAAAAGTGTGATCCATCTCCAGCTTCAAAATTGACTAAACATGCTTCTTCCTAAATCATCAAATGGTTTGACTATGCTTTAGGAACAATATGAGAAGATCAATGTTGCAACTGCTATTGGGTTCCAATCTCTCTCTTGATATCTACCATGGTGGAATCGTTATTCAATTGAACGTGAAGTAGAGCTCTTGTTAAATTCTCCACCACCACTTCTATTTTTTATTAACAAAATTATTATTGTTGTCATTATTGTCTTAATTTTTCGATATATAACAATAACAACAATAACAATAATAATAACAATTACTATACAATAACAACAACAACAACAATAAATATAATAATAGTCAGTCGGTTAGTTGTAATATTGTAACAAAATTAATTAAATGCACTATTTATTTTTATGCATTTTGTTAATTACATTTGATATTTTAATGCTAAAGGTAAAATCTATGGAATAATTATTTTGTAATTAAAATTATGATGAAATCATAATAATGAGTTTCAATTTGCATTTATGTAATATTTGTAAATTGTTCCCAATTGTAGTTACATCAACACAAGATATTGATAAAATGGAAAAACTAGCCAACATTATATCTATATATATCTATATCTATATTTATTTATTTATTTATGAATTAATTAATCTAATACATTAAAATATGAAGATACTAAAACAAATATTTGGATGCTTATTCGAGAATAAGTTTATTAAACTAACTCAATTACGAGGATCCCAAATGGTATTACTTATATGTCACTAGATTTTCTCATTATAATGATTGTCTAATGGATCCTTAAACATGAGATTACCAAAGTATCTTATGAGAGAATTGTTGTATTTTGATGTTACTTATGACCTATTCTATATATAGGGTAACTAAGTCAATAATACTTGGATATATTATGAACCATATAGAAATAGTTAAATAAGTCAATAAAGGATTCATCACTCTAACGTAAATAGACAGAATGTTTCAGTATTCTTAATTAGTAGTGATTTAAGGAATTCTCTGGCTATAGCAAATTGAAATTTGAAAATGTGTTTTCAAGTATCAATTATAAATTAATTACTAATTAGAAATAATGAAATGGTTGTATTCAATAGAGTCGACACTAAATATACACTCTATGTCCAATTAGAAAATTAGATGAAGAAAGCATTAAATTATACATCATAACCAACGATATATAGGTTCAGTCAAACAACTTTGACATTCCTAATATTTGAGTGATCATGACATATTGCTAAACATCAAACTTAATTTATAATTATAAATTGATTAATTGAAGAATTAAAGATAAATTAAAAATTATTTTATTTATGTAATTCTATTTATAAATTATGATTATAATTTAGAATTATTGCCAACATATTAGAAACTTAATGAGTCATAGATAAAAGAGCGGTTAAAAAGAGACAAATCAATTTGAATTAAGTTAGACTTATTTGTGAAGTTTAAGAAACTTCAAGAATCAAATATATGATATTTGATTTTATTAATTAAATTGTAATTACAATTATAATTAGAGTTAGAGTTAGACTTTAATTATAATTGGAAATTTTAATTTTAATAAGAAAGAAACTTTAGTTTCTTTTTCTATAAATAGAAAGAAGGCATAAGGCAGCTACAACTCTTACTTTTTTCTCCTCAATTTTTAAGTCTTTTTCTTTAATTTTTAGATATCATTAGAGGTTAGATACATGAACATTTTAAAGTTAACAGTTTGAGAAGAAAATTTTGTTTAGGATCTGAATCAAATATGTTTCGACCCTTTTATCTATGATTCATATTTTTCAAGTTATTCAATCAAATAGATCTAAAAAAATGATAAAAAAATTATTTTCTACTATTTTCAGTAGTGGTTCAGAGCCTTCTTTAATTGTTTAACTTAATTAACTTTCTTTATGTTATTGATTTAATAAAAATTAAGGCTCAAATTTTCTTTTAATGTATTTGCCTAATCAATTAATGTTTGTTTTAATTTTCTAAAAATTAAGAATGAAACCCTTTGTTTTGTGTTTTCTGGAAATTATATTGTCTTTGATAACTCATCATATGCTCCTCTTAATTTTGAGTTATTCCTAAAATCACAACTAACCTTCTTTTTCTTTTATAAAGTCTAGTACATGCTCTCCTATATTTGGAAATTGACTACTAAAAAAACTATGATTTTTCTTATTAATTGGATAATATGCATTTATTGCCTCTATTTTGATTCATGGATCTAGAAAACCACATATTGCTTTTCTAATTCTAAGAATCGATTGCATAAGTTCTGCATGAATGTGCATCTGGGTGTCTTGTGTTTGATGGTTATGCCTTTGGTTTTATACATGTTGTATACAAGTCATTTTGATGATTCAATAATCTTATTAATTGAATTTAGATTTCATAGCTAGTTTAACTAGATGAAAATCTTGTCAATGGAATAGAATAATGAGTTCATAATTTTTTGCTTGATTGTATCATTAACCATTTCTTTATTTTGGTAAGAGGAACTTATCAAGAATCCATTGATTTCTGTTGCTTCTATTATTATTGCTGGTTTAGCTGTTGGGCTTCCTTCTATTAGACCTAGGGTTGGTCAAGATACTGCTTCAAGCTAAGCTATAGAAGGCAGCAAGATAATATAAGGTGGACGAAAAAATAAGAAGTACTTTATTGCTTAGCCTAGCTTTTATAAAAGCTTTAACAACTTATTGCAGCATTTGTACGGACATAGCCAATTATGTCAATCACCACTAACAAAGGTGAAATCGCCCTTAGAACAAGGGGCCAAATAAGGGTGATAATCACCCAAGAATATGATGGAGTAATCGCTACGAGGAGAAGAACTCACCAACATCAAGGATGGGGAAGATGTAGAAGCAACATAGGTGGTGCTCTAAACAAAGGTGGGAACCAGCGGAGCATAAGGGAAATTGAATTTTTGTTAAAAGTATGAATTTAATTTATATAGGAATCAATTTTTTAATTTAATTTAATTATTACCTAACTTGCTACTAGTTTTTACAAGCTAATAACAAAGCAAGAGGGAACTTGTTTATTCCTTATGTTCATGCTTATTCTTGAGACCACGCAGATGTAGTGGAAGTAAGTTGACGTAAAAAGATTTTTTAAAAAATGTACAGATGGATCCTAAAATAATACCAAGAAGCCTATATCAGAAACATGCATTTTGACGAGGCTTCAAAATTTTTAATTAAATTTTATTAAAGGATTTAAGATAATTGGAAATAGTTTTAAATTTTATTTTAAAAATTATTTTCAATTCCAATTAAATTTCTATTTGGAATGGAAATTTAATTAATTTGAAAATCAATAGGTTTAATCTAATTTAATTATCTAAAGAGTTGAAATATTAATTTAGATTATGAAGATTCACAACTAGAATCAAATATGTTTTGATTATTTTTATGCATATAATTTGATTATATGTGCTTGAATGACATGTTTTAATACTTGCTTTGTATGTTTTGTATGATTGTATTTTTATATATAAGATATTTTTACATGCATTTTTGTGATTGATGAGATGATTGAAATTAAATCTCTCATTAAAATAGTAAGTACAAGTTGAAAATATAAATGTTTTCTTCCATTATTTAAACATAAAACTAAAATTTTGTTTATTACATGATTTGTTAAGTAACTCAAGATCTCTTTAGCTCAAATATGTTTTATTTAAATTAATTGGTCATACTTAACTAAAATTGTATGATTTAGATGAGACACTTATGATTATATGAATTTAGAGGTACGGTTATGAATAACATATAACATATATTTTGAATAATTGTTGTCACCTAATATATTTAAGATTTATAAAAGATCTGCTTATTATCTACCTAATTTAAGTTTAACTGGTTTGTTAAGTAAATTCAAGATTAACTAAATTTGAATGTGATCTTAGTCCACTAGAGATATTAAAGTAATCACTATAAATAGTAGTGAGGACTATTATTTCGAATAAAATAGTGGAAGATGATTAAATTTCTAATCATATTTAGTTGTTATGACATATAATATATTACTAACTTTTCTTATTTATATTTTTTGAGTGAAAATTGCCTTTGTTTAGTATAGTTAATATTAAGTATTATTGAACTAAATTTCCTAGGCATAAGTTAGGTTTGAAAAGAGTTATCAAAGTTGGATAAAAGAAAGTTATATATCTATTATGCGATTTTGCTATTAATCTTTGTTAAGTATTTAATGACAAAATTTTAAAGATATGTCAATATCATATAGATGATAAAAAAAATGACATTTTGAGTTGACTAACATCTAATAAATTTTAATGGAAATATATCATATGGATGTCAATAGAATACAAATAGTTGCATAAGGTAAAGCTGAAAGGTATAGTACCTTAATGAAATTACTTCATTGAGTTTATCCTACTAAAAGCATAAATATGGATAATAATTGAAGGTATTTGGTATAACATGATAATAGTTATCATTAGAAGGAAAATGATTGCATGACTTTTAATGTCTATATATGATATTCTTTTGAGTATTTGATAACGACTTTAGATTCAACATTATTACAACGTTCAAGGCATAATAAAAATAGATTGTTGAGCAAAATTAGTTGATCGAAGTTTATACAAATTGTTTTTGTGTTGGGTCAAATAGAGATTTATGCTTAACATAAGTAGCAAGCATACAAAGTCACATTACTGAGATTATCTTATTATGTCATATTGGTTAAATCAACATAAAGATAATCGTAAAGTTGTATACAATGACATATGAATTATTTTGATTATGAATCATATAAAACGCATGAAACTTATTAGGTTGAAAAATAATCAAAACAACCTTTAGTGAAAGGATGATGATAGTATTGAATTGTTAAATTTGATATATATTATGTGTTTGGATGTGTTAATAATTCATAAAAGAATGAATACTTGTATTTCACTATATCTACTAATGACTTTATATGATACATCAATACATATTAAATGAAATATTTATTTAAATTTTGAAAAGTTTAAATTATTTAAATCTAAGTAGAAATTAAGCATTGATAATTTTGAATCACTTTGATAAGATTAATGTGGTGTGATTCAAATTTTCTTAGTTAACTATAAGGAATAAGATTCTTTAGTGAATATCCTTATACTAAATTTCATAATAGTATGGATTTTTGTAAGGAGAAAAATAAGATATGGAATATTATATGATACAATGTTTATTTATTTTTATTATTATGTTTAATACAATAACTTACCTTTGATAGTTCCAAATAAATCAATTAACATAATTTCATATAAGATATAGAATGGTAAGACTTTGAAAGAGTCAACATTAATAATTTTGGTGTGATGCTTAGTTATAACATCTATTGTCCAATACGTTCATATCTAAATTGAATATTAAAAAGTTATAAAGTATCCAAACATTTGCATATAATCTTACATACCTTATTGCAAAATTTTTATTTTAATAAACACTTATAGAATAATGGTTATCAAGATAAGTAGTAAAAGTAAGATGAAATTTAAAAAAGTTCAACTCTCATGACAGTACATCTAATTAAAACTAATGTCTTTATCAAATCATTTAATATATAGTTGAAATGATACGACATGTTGAAAGATTCACTTTCATGATAAATTTAAAATGTTGATTTTAGAAATAATTATGGATTTATCATGTCTACAAGAAAGTTACTGGAAGTATAGTTGTATTATTTAGTAGGAGTGTGTATAGACATACTACTCATAGAGAGAAAATATATATTTTCAATTATTGAATATATGATAGTCCAAGAATTTTGATAATTAGTTTTATAAAAATGGATATAAATTCATTTACTTATTCTAGCCTAAGTATATAGATAATATACTAAAGGTTTTTAGTATTTGAAATATCTTATATTTGTGAAGTAATAAAGATATCCACTATTTTACGTATGATTTGATATTTGAGTTCAAGTTCATATGATTATTCGTATAATATGTATAAGATAAAGAATGTATTTAAATAATTATATCATTGAACTACAACTAATTAATTAGTAATAGAACATAAACCAATAATCTTCCACTTATACTAAGTCAGTTGTTTAAGTTTATTATACCATATCTCCACAGGCTAATCCTTGTCTGTTTGTGTTTGACTAATTTAGGCTTGAAAGTACTCGATTAAAAACAAATAGGCCTAAAAAGTAAAAACTGATTTTTGGATATCGGGCGTATTTGGAAAATAATTGAAAAGTTGATTTTTTAGCTATTTTACCCAAATTAATTATTTGCCTTGTATTAAAAAGTTATTTATTTATTTGGTAATAAGTTGGTTGAGTTAAAAGCTCCTTAAGTGTAGCCTTTAGAGTTGGTAGTTTACTTAATAACAATATTGTCCTCCATTTTACTTTCTACTTTTGCTCTGTGTTTTTAAAGTTAGCTTTTTTATTGTTACGAAGTTTGAAATAACATAATAAAGGGGTTAATTAAACTTTTTAATCTTTATTTAATTTTATAATATTAGTTTTCATTTAAAAATACCATAATATTAAAATTTTGAACATAAAAAATCACATCAAATTAACATTTTTAGTATATAACTACTATATATCTTATCTATATCATACTATAACTATAGATATTTTTAATTTATTAAATAATAAAATTCATACATATTATATGAAAAAATAATAATATGATGTAACTCGTTGCATCATTCATATTAATAGAGAATTTAACGTTAGATTATTATTATTATTATTATAAACTTAGTTTTTGTAAAATTAAATATCTAAATTCTTATAAGAATATTCAACGAAATACTAAGAGATATAATATTCATGCTCTTATAATTTTTTTAAAAAGTCATGTCTTCATAAGTTATTTTAAACATCAACAATTAATATTAACAATTAATTTTATTAAACATCTTTAAAACAGTTGTTATTATTCACTTGTCAAATTAGCCGATATAATGAGCTATCAGCTAATTGCTAATAGTTGATTATATCCATTCACAATCAGTTAAGAACTAATGCAATTTGTTGTTTGTCAAATAGGACTATTAACAATTATTACAATTATAAATAGTAAAATCACATTATTTTTATTAAATAATTTTTATTTAATAATGATAATCACCAAATAGATGATTCCTCTTGTTTAGCTTAAGCTGACTCATGTTATTTTTTCTCATGTAAAGTAATGCCCCCTTCACCATTTCCAAATTAAAATTCAATATTTGAAAGCAAAGGTCTTGGTGGATAAGACCTTCAATGTCTCTTTCATGACTGCTTGAACATACTTAACACGTTGAGAGAGAGGAAAACCAGAAAGCCTGAGAGAAATTAAAGAAAGGAAAGGATTGAAAACTTGAAATTAGGATTTAGAGATTTGAGAATTAATTATTCTGCTTTAATTAACTTGGATAGTGTTTTTTCATACAATTAACAATAATTAATATTCATGATTGACACATAAAATAATTAAATTAGTTAAAAATTACAATTGGATTTTTAAAATAAGTTACTTAATCCTTATTATATCACCTATCATGCCTATTTATTGATTAAAAATAAAAATCACGTCAGTAATAATGTAATATTTAATAGATAAAACTTAATTCTTTTTAATATTTTATTTATTTAAGATTTATTTTAAACATTTTGAAAGTATTAAATTTAAAATTGAACGTCCTAATATATTAAAAATTAAGTAATGATTTAAAAATTGAACTAAATCAAACAATTCAATCCAAATAAAATATAAATTAACTTAATTTTCAGTCTAATTTATATTTTTATTTCTTATAAAAAAAATAATCAACCTATTAATTAATAAATCAATTTATTTTCTATCCGCGTGAATTCATGAACATTGCTTGCTTTCCTTCGTGACCCTTGAAAGATCTCTCTCGTCTCAGAAGATATATTTCTTTCTTTCATTCTTTATTATCTTTAAAGGTCTTATTTTTACTTTCCAATGAATCTTTTCCCTTTTCAAGTAACTCACACAATCTATCTAAGAAATTATATTTTTTAAATTGTATACTCTTTATTTACTTCTTTATATTTTAATTAAAATTTTTATTTTAAATTATTATTATTCAAAAATGAATTGCTATTTTTATCCTTAACAAATATTAAATTTATTTAATCTCATTAATAAATTATCTTTATCAACGCTTAGGTTCCTTATTTATCTCTTTATACGTTAATTAAAATTTTTCAAATTATTATTGTTAAAAATTATTTATTATTTATTATGAAATTATTTTTATAAATTCAATTAGTAATTAGTGTATATAAGTAATTTTATTTAATATAATTTAAGAATGTGTTAAAAATAATATTTAAAATATAAAAAAGTCTATTTAAAGGATATTTAAAAAAGTTAAAATAAAGTTAGAATCTGTTGACTTTCTTTAATCATACTTCAACTTTTATGAATCTTTAAATAAATAATAATAATAATAAATAATAAATAATAATTTTTATTTATTTATTTATTTATTATTATTATTATTATTATTATTATTATTATTATTTATTTAAAGATTCATAAAATTCATTTATTATTATTATTATTATTTAAAAATTTTATGTTAGATTCAATCTTAGTTTTAATTATTAGATTTACTATTAGTTTACTATATATTAATAGGCATTACTAGTGCATTTTTATTTCAATAAAGCATTTATTTTATACTATATTTTTACTTATTTTTATAATTTTTTCTTATTTATTATATACTAATTTTTATCGTAGTTTAATATCAGTTGAACTTTTAAATCTTAAACATTTTTTAGTAAAAAAAAGTGAGTTAAACTCACAAAACAAAAACTAACGTAAATATATAACACTAACTAAATCATGATGAAGTCAAGAATTCATTCCAAAAGGAATGTTCGGAAGAGAATGAAATCCAGGAGCATAATTATGAGCCAAATGAGATAAGAAATCTGCCGCAAAATTAGCTTCTCTATGAATGTGAGCAAAAGAGAGAGCTGCAAACTCCTGGCAGTAGAACGGATCTCTGTCATATTTTTAAAACATTGGAATTAAGTCATGTTGATGTAAGCGTTAAGGTTAAAAATGTATTTTTTACTATTAATAGCATATGAACCTTTATTCTTCTGTTTAGGATCAAGGTCAAAGTGGTTGCTTCGAGGCTCCTTATCTAGAAATAAATTGTACTAACTCTTTATGAATATAAACTGTAGATGGCAACAACTCATCTTCCATTCATGTTTTTCACATGGTATTGGCAGGCCACACTTTCTTTCTCCTATGTTATGTTCCACCTTAGAGGTGCCCACAGCCCATTAATGTTATACATATGTGTGTGTATAATATAGGAAATAGGTAATTGATTGGCTGATGGTCGCATCTCATCTCGAGAGTAGATGGACTTGAGATGCTCTTGAGGCGCCTTGTCGCGCTTAAAGTGTTTGAGTTATCTACTTACATCAAATGTTTACGCTTATTAAACATTAATTAACCTGCTTTCAGTTGTTTTAAGATCTAAAAGGGTGAGATCAAAATGAAGTCTTTTCAGTGTGATTATCTAAATAAATATTAACAAGTAATTAGTCCATTATTTGAGATGACAAATAAATATGAGTTTGACCATGCTCAATTCTATTTAAAATTAACGAATTAAATTTAAGTTAATTAAATTTTAGATTAAATTTATATTTATATTTTTAATTTTTAAAGTTTAGGCTGAGGTGGAATTCAAAATTTATGATCCAATTTGACATATTTATTAAAACTTGTCTAATACCCTAATTTCTTCTTTTCTCTGTGCCTCCATACCATATGCTGTTGTTCTTTTCGCTCTACTCGCATTCTCTCTTATTCCTTTTTTTTTTTTTTCTTATGAAATTTTGTTGTAACCTCCACCAACAACAAACCCATTAAAGAGAACAATATAATAGCATTGGTGACCTCCAATAACAATAAAAATCATCTTTCAAAAACTCAAATCGCTTTGTTACTCTACTATCCACTCTTCAAAATCTCGATCCGTCCACTTCTCATGAGTACTTTTTTTATGAGTTATAAAAAGATTTTTATCGAGAGTTAATTGAGTTTTGAAATACTATTTTGAACTGGATCGAATTAAGCTTCCGATTGATCAAGAGGGATAAATAATGAAGCATGGAATGACTCTTGGTTAGCTTAGGTTAAGTTAGTTATCCGGTGCTCAAAACTTAGAACTAATTTCAAACCGTCCAAAATCCAGTTTCGAACAGCATAAATCAAACTCTCATCGAGTATCTAATGCTTCAATCGAAACTCAAGCCACCTCGAAGGCTCGAATCCAAATAATCCAACTCGATGCGAATCCTATATACTACAAGTATGGTGGTCCAGGTCCACGAGACAACGCACGGAGAAGAATAGCTCACGCGTCGCCATCCCATACTTCTTCTGCTGACGGATACCCTACCTGGCAGAGAAGCGGACAAGAATGAGCGGCAGATATAAAAAACGTCCAGCACCGACAGTCCATCTAAGCAATAGAAAGCACTGCATTATATTAAAACCTGGCAAAACCAATAATTTTATTTATATGTACATGAAAAAAGCAACAAATCATCACATATGCACTTGATGACCGACACCGACACCGACACCGACACTTCATATTGACGCACAACAAGATTTAATCTTACAGAAACAGGCTTTAACACTTGCCATGGAAACAGAAGAAAAGGATTAAAATTGAGACATCTCGGGACACAATAACTTACAACACCCTAGATTATAGAAGACCTAAAAAAGCACACTGTACACCCACGACTTTACATCACTATCTCCGGCTTCAGAATGCTTGATTTGATTTCTTTGTGAGGCAAAACCACGCCTCCATTGCTGTAAATTTCGTCACAAACATGGACGTCTTCTCCAAGGATTGTCATGTTCTCTACGCGGGCCCACTGCCCAACCGTGGAATGCCAGCCTATTATGCTACTGGATATGCAAGCATGTTTCTTGACGCGCACACCACGCATCACTGTGCAGCGAGACAGTCTAACTCCCGACTCAACAACACAACCAGGACCTATTGCAACATCAGGACCGATCAAGCATCCCTCACCGATCTTGGCAGTCTCATCAACTAAAACATTTCCCACAATATGCGAGCCAGTTGCCAACTTAGTTGAACATCTCTTTCGCAGGGAATCCAGATACAGTCTCAGTCCTGTAATGTAATCCTTTGGCTGTCCAATGTCCATCCAGAACCCAGGAAGGACCATTGCATACAGCTTCTTCTCAGATGCAATTTTCGGGAAGACTTCTTTCTCAATTGACGTAGGCCTTAGCTCAATTCCATCTAGAACCGATGGATTCAACAGATAAATTCCAGCATTAATTTTGTTGCCTACAAAAATCTTTGGCTTTTCAACGAACTTCTCAACTCTCCCTGTGGATTCTTCCATAACTACAACACCATACTTTGATGGCTCATCCACCTGCAACAAAATAAGAAGAATTTTTTTATCATTTCCAGCATCGTCAAGGAACCAGATGAAAATATCATGATAAATGGCTGGGAGAAAGTGTTAACCTTAGTAACCATTATGGAGGCCTCTCCTCCATGTGCTTTGTGAAATGCAATCATCTCTTTGAAGCCGTATTCACTGATGACGTCACTGTTCAGAACAAAAAAAGGTTCTCCGTTTTCATCAATCAATTTGTCACGAGCAAGAGCAAGAGGTCCAGCAGTGCCCAGTGGTTCGGTCTCTTGTGAACATGTGATCTTAATCCCAAGCTTTGTCTCAAATTCTTTCAAGAAGTTTAGCATCACCTACACAAATCAGGAACAAGGCCTCGAGTAAATTACCTCAAGTCGCCTGAGTAGTCCACTCATTAATTTGACTTGATGTTTTAAGAAAAAGTTGGTCATTCCTTACCTCTGGTTGATAGTTAATCGCCAAAACCACTTCGGTTACTCCAACTGCTTTAAGAGCTTCTATCTGTAAAGGTGATTAGCAAACATCAGTTCAGAGTTTGAAATTGAGACGCAAAAAGCTTCAAATAAACTAATAATGAATAATCAATGATTGTTTTCCCCAACAATTTGGAACTAAACAAAATAATATCAATTACTACCCATATTTAAACACAAAAGAAAGGATTGACTTTCGTAAACCCTTGTAGACAGGACTTAGAGACTATTAAAGAGAGAGGTAAAAGATGTACCTGATGGAGTATCATAGGTTTGTTGGCAAATTCAACAAGTGGCTTAGGCACACTGAGAGTCAACGGCCTTAACCGTGTTCCAAACCCTCCGACAAGAATCAACGCCTTCATGTTGAAATCCTTCTATCTTCTCCTGTAATAATCATGGTCATAAAGTAAATACAAGTTTATCACACCACCATCAAAAACTAGACTCACAAACATGAGGAAAGCACAAGAACCGCTAAAATGCTCCTACGTTCACAATATCGCAAGAAACTGTCTAGCGGTGGAACAAGAACAAATGCGAATGCAGGAATCAGAGGAAAATGTCAATTACAGAACAATTAGAACAAGGCAATGGACACCAAAGAAACTTTACATACACGTGTACATAAAGTAAATCATTACTTGGAAACTATAACATATTCATAGGACATGTAATAGTCCTAATTATGGCTTCGACAAATTCCGTAGCAATAGTGACATGTAATCAGAATATGACACTAATTATGGCTTCAAGCGATTGACAGCCATTTGATCCTATCTTTGGGTTTTGATTCTTTTAAAAAACTAAACAACATGGATCAGACAACTGTGATTTCATGCGAGTCCTTTCTCATTTTCCTAAACAGACATCTAATAAAAAATAGAAGACAGAAACCACTTAGCACTCAAAAATTGATTAAGGAGGACAAGATCCAAACGTTGAACAAGCCAAAGCAAGCAAAAACTCCAGAAAATTCAATCTCGATCAGTACAACACGACTATGCTAATAAAAAATTTGTAACTCACCAAGTAGAATTCTAAGCAAGATAAATCGCAGTTTCAAAAATTGATGTCGATCGGAGTAGTTAACTGATAAACCAAAACGGACGTAATTGAAAACGAGCAAAGGTGTTAATAAAGACAAAACAGCCATATCATTGCCAGATCTAGCCAAGCAAGCAGAATTGGTTCCTTAAACCAACACGAAACTGAGACAGAAAAAGAAAACTCAAGATGATAACAAAAGTTTGAGAAAAAATGAACAACAAAACATTTTAAAAAATAAATAAATCTCGCTAAAAGAAGAGCACCAAAACACTTGCAAGATAGACAATGTCACACATTGTCCCATCTCGAAAGAGATACAAATCAAAAAGGTCATAAACATTTGCGCAAAGCGCTCTAGAAATTCCAAAGCCAACGAATCAGACGATCGACAAATGATTACCTTAAATATCAATGAGAACCAAAACCGGAAAAGAATAGTCAACTAGAGTCGGAATCGGAATCCGAGCGACCCGGGGCGTCGGAAACTGAGTCGACTCGGGGCGTTTCGCTCCGTTTCCAAATCTGAAGTGCACCAATGAGGGATTGGTTAAGGAAAGCTGATAGGCATTTGTTTTTATAGTACCAAAAAGAACCAGTAACTAACTTAAGATTGGCGGAATCGAAATAAATTATTAAAACAGGATTGGGTAAAAAAAAATTGATGCAGAAGCTTTCCTTAGAAAATGGCTTTTAACGTACAGTTCTGGTGGGGGAGGTCTTTATTAATAATAATATGGTGGAAGATTCGGGGTTGTTTCGAACTTTGGCTTATAATCATGTAGTACCAATCAGATAGTGTGTTCTTTCGCGGGTTCATTACCTTTCCTTTTTTTGACTCATCTCTTCCATCAAATATCAATTGCCGTACAATAAGTTTTACAAAAAATTAAAAAAAAAATTCCATGCAACATTAAGAATCACTTATAATTTGCAAATTATTATTCCCATCTTTTTATCCATTTTCATTTTTCCAATCGCCCATGGTATTAGAATATACTTAATGGTGTGGTAATAATGGAGTTAGGCAATCGAGTTGTGTTTTCTTTTCTCCACGTTCCAATCTTAGAAGGGTCAATGCTAGTATTTAATTTATAAAAAACGCATTTTATTATTTGAATTAAAAATTAATTTTTTTAAATAATACATTTTTATTTAATTTGTACAATTTTATTCCATTTAATTGTTTCGATCGCAAATTGGCACAAGCAAGCTCAAAGAAAAGAAAGAAAATTCCAGCTAAGGAAGCAGTCAAAACTCCACAAAGAATTGTTGATTTCGGCACCTAAATGTCCAATAACAGGCAAGTGCAACCTCGCGAAGAATTGTTGATTTGAGACCCGGAACATGCATGATGATATTAATATTGAATTGAAGCGTTGTCCAAGCCACAATAAGAGGTATAACCCACTTCCTCTCACATGTAACTTTAATTTGAGGCTTTGTGAATATAACGTTAGCTAATAAAGCGCTTTTGACTTTTCCTGTAGTCTCCGGGACAATAAATTATGAAAACGTCCACAGAATGAAAGACCAAATTCCGTCCTGAAACAGAACAACTCGCGTTGAAACTGAAATTCTGGCGTAGCATTGGCTTTGACAATGTGTCATATGTAGTAATTGAAAAATCGAATTAATTAGCTTACGATTATTCAAATCTGAAGATTGTTTGGGTAGCCCTAGCGAATCACTGTGTTTTGATTAATTTCCATTTGCTTCCATTTATCAGTATCTTATATTCACTTAAGCTTTTAAGTTACAGTCAAATACAATTGCCCGGATAGGCTTATTAGTGAAACTACGTAACCACCGTTCCGATATACTCTACATTATTATCTGTATTATAATCTTGTAGATCTTTTG